>JAOEHY010012473.1:0-10242 GCA_025447955.1 Psilopsiagon aurifrons
GCTGAGGATAATGCTATATTGCATGAAATATCCCTGGGGTCAGGTGGGGTCAGCTCTCGGCTGCGTTCTCTACTTGTGCACCCCCAGACTGCTCGCTGGTGGGGTGGTGTGGGAAGCAGAAAAGGTCTTTACTGTGCAAGCACTACTTAGCAATAATGAAAATATCTGCATATTATCAACACTGTTTTCAGCACAAATCCATAACAGCCCATACTAGCTACTATGAAGGAAATTAACTCAAACCCAGCACAAAAAGATTTACCATTTTTTCTTTTATTGCAGCTAAAATAATTTAAATCACAGAAATTTTTCATTTTCCATAGAACGTATTGGATATATGATGGGAATTATCTTATAAACTACTATAACTTTGCTGTATAAAGTACTAAAAATCTCTGCTCAGGTTGTTTCATCTGTGTTTATTCTTTGAGTATATTTAGGGACAGACTTTTATGCCAGAGAAATCATGATGAAAATTCTGCTGTCAACTGCAGGCATGCCAAGGAAAACTGAAAAAAAAAATCCCACTTACTTTATTTAATCCCGTAATACCCATAATTTTATTAATATTGCTCCTGGAGAGCTGCAGAACTACTTCCTTGTATCATAACATCCTATTCCTGGAGACAACTATGGGTTTGAAGCTTTGCAGAGGAGAATTTGTGCAAAGTTAACTCAGATTGTGCTTAATGCTGTAGTTGAAATTTAGGGGTTAAAATGTGTTCCTCATAAAAAAACCCCAAAACGCCACCAACCACCTATTTCTTACTATGATGGATCTTCCTTGTAGCAAAGAAGCAAAAGATTAGAGTAGTTAAACCACACATGTTGTTGAAAGGATTTTAGAAGGGACTGAATTAGTAAACCAATTTCCCAATCTCATTATCAAGGTCGCAAAAGCAAATTATCTGAATTATACAGCAGTTCCTCACATTTGTGTTGTCATTATCTATTCTTACCCTGCTCTCATACAACATGTCAAAACAAACTAAGGTTCTTTTTTAGACTTTGATAGCTATAACACAGAGTAGCTTAAAAGCAAAGAACAAGGAAACGCAGGTTGGCAAAGGGAATAAAAATATTCATCCTTTTGCCTAAATTGCTTTGTCATAATGAATGACATTCTTTGTCCTCTCTAGCATCACATAAATATTGATGATTGAGTTATCTTCTAACTTCTTAAGGGTGGTAAATGTTTCCATTAATTGGTATTAAAAATGTATATATGGCAGACAACAAGGGGTTTTTTTTGTGTTTTTTTTGTTGTTTGTTTGGGTTTTTTTGTTTGTTTTCTGTCTTACATGTAATTAGTTCTTTATGATGTTTATACTTCTTGGTAAAAAGAGATTTACCTATTTTATGTAGGGAATTTTCACACAGAGACTTCCAATTTCAGAATCAAGAAACAATATTGTCTTCTGTAGCATTCTTGTACCTGTTTATAGATTTTTCTCTTACAGCATCACTGGGGTTTTTTAGCTTGAAATATCTGAAAAATTTTAATTAAAGTTTTTATTTTGATCTCACTGAATTCTGAGTAAAAAATTTTCTTAGAGATGAATTTAATGAACATGATCTTGGAAACTTGTCTCTGCAAAATACTTTTCATTCTGGTAATCAGTCATCCTCTGACTGAAAGCATCTGCAGTGACATGTGATCTGTAACTCTTTACCCCTGATGCTGTCTAGTGACAAGTTTGCAAAATGTTGAGGGATGTCTTAGGCTTTTTTGGAAAATGTCTTCAGAAACAAAAGTATCAATATTAAAATGTATCAAGTTAGAATATGATACCTCTGAAATAATGCATGTGAAATGTTTAAAAGAACGCAGCCATTTTTTTTCATCTTAAAGTAAAATTACTGTCACCATGTGATCTTTGCAGGGTGAATCTTTCGACCTCTTCTGTCACTTTGGTTGGTATAATTATATTTCATTCTTACAAAGTTCTACATTAGTTATTTTACTCTGCTTATTTTACACAGTGGTGATTCTAAGAAGAGCAAACTTCTCACTGAGAAAGGATGTCACTCCTTTTAGTAAGCCATTAGGAATAAAAACTTGATCACCTGGCTCATCTCACCTCTTGCTGCGTCAAAGTGCATGTGTTTCATTGCAACCAAAGAAATGGTATTGTATAATTTAATTAAATGAAACAAAGACTTTTATTAAGAAACCTAACAAGTGACTGAAATTATTTTTTGAATTAAAAAAAAAATAGACACAAGAAAATTCCTATTTTCCTGCTGTATTTTATCCTTCTAAATTATCAGCTGGTTAGGCTGACAGAAGAAACTCTGATACCATGTTGGAATGGGTGGGTGGCTGGGTGAGAAACTGGCTTATAATAAATACAATTTTCTTTAGCTTTCATACTGATAGGTGGTAGCAAAAATCTGATTTCACAGGAAGTCAGTAGAAGACACTCATATTCCTATGAGTTACTGCAGGGGTGGATGACAAATCTTTAAAACCAGAAAGGAGGCATAACCAAAACTTACAAAGAGCTGTGCTAGTTCCATTGGGAAGTTCTGCCATCTTGTGTCCAATAAGAAGATAAACCTGATTTCCCCAGGGGAGGGGAAGTGTAGAGCTTTGTTAACTCTCCTTACTTTTTTTTAAAATAAGTGCAGGGGTAAAATAGTTGGCCTGCGATTACACTGTTCATACGGACAATGATAAAATCTTAGATCAGTTTTTCTTTGCAAGCATGATAGTATGATTCCTGTTTTACATGAGTTTCTGGATGTTTATCAAACCCCAGACTGCCTGAACTGACGAGATTCAATATGTTTCTGATAGTTGATGTTGCTAGCCTTTCAAGCTTGTCCTCAGATTTACAAGCATCATTTAAACACTTCCGTAAATGTCCTCTAACAAGCCAGGAGAAAAAGTGCTTCTTTACTTAGTGAAATGCGGGTCACAAACTGAATCAGATTACCATTGGCCTGTTCTAAAATGAATTTAGTCATGTCATTCACTGAAGGATTCACTGAAAATGCTATTAAGGTAAAGACATCGTGAGCGACCTCTTCTGGAGCCTGTGGCAGGAAAGCTTTAAAGTCCTGCTTCTGAAGAATCCTTCTACAGAGAGAAATTATTCCAAAGCATATGGAGCTATGTTGCAAAAAGTGAGGGACAATAAATCCTTATTAGATATAGGAAGCAGAAGGGAAGCTATTAGGGAGAAAAGGTGAAGGCAATACTTTTTAAGAGAAAAGAGCAACCAAATCTTTTAGCTGCACAAACATATCTGACATGGACAAAGCAAACATCAAGCTTATTCAAGTTTGAGGATAGTTGCAAATACTCTGTAAAAATAGGAAAAGAAGAGCTGCCATGTTAGGAAAGCCTCTGGAGCAAGGGCAGAAACAGCATCTTTGGAAGAGTGTGAGATTATTCATAAAAAGTTTTGGGGGAAAATATAATGGGCCATAGAAGAATTTTGAAATTCAGCCGGAAAGGCTACCTTTGGAGACAAAACTGCATTCTGTGAGTTTCTTAAGAGGATCAGCACTGACAGACTGGAGGTGGCCTGGTTACCTTTTTAAAGGTGGGGGGAGATTGTTTGCTGTGACTATGTTTATGAGCACTCATTTTGTTACTCAAGGGTTGTCTTATTTTATTTGGAGAGATTCCATAAGGTTATCGTCTGCAAGAATTAAAAAATCCATTGTGGGATGCATGCATAAAATCCACAATGTCAATGATTTTGTGTGGGTCACTTTTCCTGTGATGTATGAGGTGTGGTTGCAGATTATGAGCTTGTTGCTTTGACAGTTAGCTTCCATTTAATTTACTGGTTTTGGGAAATCTGACTTTGTATGAGAAGTTTGAGAATCTGGAAAGTTGTCTGTTGTGGAGAGAATCAAGGGGTTTCAGACTTTCATCGTTCAGACAATGTGTCTTAGTTGTACTCTTAGCCAATCAAACTTTCTAACTTGAAAATCATTGTTAGACTGCAAGGAATTCTGTTTATAGGTAAAGATACTCCTCAATTCCTCACAAGAGGAATTCCAGGCATGAAACTTAAGCAAATGAATCACTTTCTGTAGATACTGATGAGATACTTCCTGTAAAAAGATGATGCTCTTCTCCTCTGCTCATGTGAATGCTTCTGACCATGAGACTTTCCAGGAAAGATGGTCCTCACTATGTGCAGAATCAGGGGCATGGCACATGTGGAAGTGAGGGATGCTGCACTACAGGCACAGGAGGTCCAGTACTCTTTAAACTGTAGTCTTGTAACTTGGAACAATAGTGGGTCTAGATTAAAGCTGATCCATAAATAAAATAATTCTGGGCCTGATTTTGCTCTCAGAAGCACACAGTAGCAATGAACACCTCTGTCTTCTAAGGCTGAAGTGATAGACTACATGTTAAAAGCAAGTTGCATAATTATTTTGTGAAATTAAGTATATGCTTCTGTTGAACCATGTTACATGGATGCTTGAAACTCAGTCTGTTGTTTATTAGATATGCAAACACTATGCAGGGTTTTCTGCTGATGCAAAGTAAAACAAAAATGCTACAGGAAAATAATTATGAATGGAAATAAAAGTTTAATGCATGAAAATTTAGCTGTACTAGAATTCAACTTTGGCAGCAAATGTAAGACATTAATGAAATTATTTCTGATGCATGAACATCTGTTTATGTCTGCAAGGTCTTAATAGAACAGCCTTCTGTATTTCTTTTCATAAACTGGTACAACATAGCCTTCCAGGGTGTCAGGGCAGAGCCATGAAGGGGTTCAGCTGTGGATCAGTTTTTGTGTGTTTTCATTTTATTCTGGGCTTGTTTTGAAGTCACATGTGAGTCACCTGTTTAATAAGCAAAAGATGGCTAAATATGATATTTTCTGTATCATTCTTCTACAGGTATTTTTGGCTGGAGAAACTAGAGTGCTTTAATCCTTGAAGCCTTGTAAACCAGTTTGGTTGAGATGTAGACTGGATTGTTTGTAGTCTCAAGTGTTTCTGCCCTGATCATCAGCTTACAGTGCAGCTCACTAGCTGGCTTGCATGCACGTGTTAAATTCACTTTTAAAGATATGTTTTCCTGGATATAATGATTCTGTATCACCTCTGTCACTGTTCTTTGTAAGTCTGGATTCACTGGGAATTACCAACATTTTGCAGGAGGATATGAGCCCCTTTTCTGGACAAATGACATCCTACTTTATGTTTTCAAGACGTTAAGTAATTTTGACATCAGTCAACATGTTTTCAGTGTTTAAATCCTGTCTAAAGGGTTACACAAAAATCCTGTCTTCTAGATCCTGCAGACTGTCAGCATGAAGCCAAACTTTGCTTTGAAAATGTTTCCTGTCTGGATTACTATCCTATCTGAATTAAAGGATTCATCTTATTTCTAATTAAACAAAATAGTAATTAGTTCATGGCAGTCAGATGTATTCTATGCATTCATTCAGCTCAATACTTTGTACAAGTGAAATAACAAAATAAAATAGATATAGTGGTGTTATCTTCACAGTGACTGGAAGAGTTTAAAGTGTCGTTTGTGTATCATTGAAAAACTGTACCTGGAAACAAAGAGTGTTTTGATACTGCACCACTTAAATTGGAAAAATGTTTTGCATGACAAATCCAATACTAAAATATTATACCAGGATGCAAAGTACTCTCCTGTTTTCTTTACAGTGACTGAAGAAGCAGCAGTATTTGTTGATTTTCAAGCGAGTGTGAGAACAAATGTACTGCCGTAGAGAAGCACAGTAATGGTATAGGCTATTCACTACAGAAATGTGCAGGGAAATATACTGACATATGATCAGAATTTAAAGGTCAATTTTCAAATCTGTTCTCTGCCCAGAAGCTCCCATTATGACACTTCTGGGCTGCCTAATTAAACAGCTCAGTAGATAAGGTGCTAAAATCTTTTGAAAACTTGGGTACAGCTTTAATTCTTAATGAGAGGAGAGCTCCTGAAAGTCTGGACCACATAATGAGATCCTTCTGCTCCTTGAATCTGGGTGTAATCCAAAACCAATAAAAGTTGCTGAACTTGGTAATTTCTGGGTCAAGAACACTCACTTGTAATTTCCAGCTGGGCTGACATTATTCTGAAAACACATGGCTATGTGAACTTGCTGAAAAAAGAAACGAAGATAGAAAAAAAGGTCAGTATCATGGTCCATTGGAAAGGTTTCTTGAGTGATGTGGTTTTCAAAGAACAGCAGTATGGAAGAACAGCAGTATGGAAGAACATCAGTATGAAAAGCAAGGAGTGATGTTGAGGTTTTCTTGGAAAGAAGCTTTTGATTTTACGTTTTGATTGTTGATTTTGATTTTACAGTTGTTCAGAAAGACAACTGCATAAAATTGAAACACTTAGGACAATAAGTGTATGAATTATGAGAACATGCTTTATTCATGCTATTGCAATTGTTTTTTATATTGTGTTTCATTCATCAGACAGTTCTCAGGCAAAGCCAGAGACAAGCAGTCACTTGTTCTTGACCAATATTAATTCCATAATGATGCCAAGAAGGAGTTACAGGTACCAAATAAATTTTAATGGCACCACAAGCTGAGTTGACCTGGTGCTACCAAACAAACAGTATCATGCTTTCTGAAACAATGCAGAATAATTCCAGCCACAGACTCCTTCCCAAGCATCCATCACCTGGTACTCTGGGGTGTTCCATTGTGTCTATATATTTTTAAGGTTGGAAGAGAGGCGCTCAGTTTGACATTCTGCACAGAGTCTAAAATTACTGTAGTGAACGGAATCAATGCTACAGAAACTACCTTGAAGAAATGTGGTTGGAATGAAGAAGTTTCTCAGGCCTTTTATGTGGTCTTAGATTTGCTAGTTTCTGGCACTTAGAAATAGAGGCTTGTGACTAATTTGCATGAGTATTATTAATATCATAACATGTAACTTTTTAGCTTCTAAGAGAAATCTCTATGGCTGCAATCAATTAAATTTATTCAACTTAATATTCATTGGAAGACTGGCTCTGTTGCTCCCTTTTGAAAGTTTACTATTGGCAGTAGTAGAACTGTTTCTGTACTAACGTGGTTCTTAAAAGAGGTAACACAATATTTGCTGGTTAGATGTTTGGACTGTGGTGGGTCTCCATGGGTTTTGGAAAACCCATGTATAAAAAGGAAAATTTATGATGTATAAAAAGGAAAATTCTTATCACTAGAGAAAAGGAGGAAAGTTTCTTGGTAGCTTGCATAACTGCATCATGTGAGAATACATGTTTTGCAAATGCTGTATTTTGATAAGACTGCTTTCCAAAACTGAAATAAAGTATTTATGCACACGAGAAAGGAAATTCTTGTCATCAATCATCAATTAGTAACTGTGTAATAATTTTCAACAACTGTTTTCTTGCTGCCCATTCTTCTTTGAGAAACTAAAATTTAGACTCTTTGGCTGAAATTCCTTTTCCAGAACCATGCCAAAATTCTACTGATATCACACAAGTATTTATTTAGATGACTTGCAAAAGTGACTGCAGTGCTTGGTAATTTTTCTACTACAGATATATCCTCTCAATTTTCAACAAGGCCAAGCACTTTCCAGACTATTATTTTTTTGGAACATTGAGAAGAGTATGAGCCTCCTGCCTCCAAGATCAAAAGCCTCTCAGGCTCTGAGAATATTTACTGCTTAGGGACCTTTGTTGGTAGAAATAGAGGAGTCTCCTCTATAAAGCAAGGAGTCATGGTCCAAGGCATACCACATTGTAGATCCTGCTCTGGATCTACCAGAAAGGAATTTGAAACAGATTCTCATATCACAGGTGAAAGGGGTTACACAAAGGGGAAGAGATGGGAAGGTAACTCTTGATTTACCAATTTCTTCTGCTTTTATTTAAACTTCCATGAATAAATGACTTGAGTTTTGCCAGGAGCAAAAGAAAGCTTCTCCTGGTCTGAAACAAGCCTTCTCTATAAATTGAACACGTAAATATTTATTTCTAAAGAATTTTTCAATTTGGCAGTCAAAGAAAAAACCCCAGCCTATTTACGTACCTCAGCTAAAGATACATTTCAGATTTAAATGATTATAGTTTCTGGCTACTTCCCATAGAAGTAGCCAAATTCACTCAATTTTGAAAAACAAATATGTTTTAGAGACTTTTTATTCTTATCATTCATTAATGCTAAACTAAATTATACAAAGCATGTGGCTGAATTCAGTGTATTGTTGACTGTAATATACTAGAAGTCATTCCAAACAGACTAAATTTAATCAGAAGTGTCTTACCAATCTACTCCTGTACCTATTACTCTAAATATTTCTAGAGCAGAGGATGTGATTTCTCACACACACTGCAGACTACTGCTTAATTATTCATCCTGAAATTTAATTTCAAAGCTTGTAATCATTTAACTGTTTAAAATAGAATTTGTCATTAAAACAAGCCAAGAGGAACTAGAGCATCATTTAACACTCACTCATTTTAGTTTCAGCATAGCCTGATGAACAGCTTATTTCGTGCAGGCCCCTGGAACAAGGCACTTGTGATATTGATTATTTTGGTCCAGCTAGAGTAGGTAAATTTCCATTCATGAAAGGACTTTCTTTTTTCCTGAGATGGGCCCTTTCTATTTCACTTATTTTATTATTGTTTTTATTTATCAAGATGTATCCTGTAAGTGAGAAGAAGATACATCTTGCTTTTCTGCCCTATATCCAGCCTGCCGGGGTGGCTGAAATACATGCTTTGCAATACCATTGTTTTGTGTGGTCCTACTGTTACAAAACTGTGACTTGAAATGCATGTGTATGGTAAATGAAGAAAACCTTTTTTTTTATGCTGTCAGGTACATTTCAGAAATTAGTTCATCTTACAGCAAGTGGTCTCTATATACCCAAAATTCCTGCTCCAGCATAGTCAGAGAAGTAAGAGCTAAAGTAGTATGCATTGTTCCTGCACTTGAAATATGCTGGTACTTGGTGTCAGCATAACCTAGTGGCAAACAGCTGTCCTTTAAAGCATCTGTGTGTTGTCTCCTAAGATGGTCTACTATAGGCCATAGCTATTTGGTGCAATCTTTTTTCCTTTTTATGGAGATCTGCTAGGAAGAATGAGAGGACATGATCAGAGAAGTATGGTGATGCCACTAGAGAAGTGCATTCAAACTTTGCTTGCACTAAGACTTGCAGATGTCTTCCTGACTGCAGCCTGTATCACTGTAGCTAGATTAGTCATTACCGTTACTGTAGCTGTTGACTGGGCTGGTTCAGTGCATCCCATGGTAAGGAAGAGTGAGCCCAAAGCAAGTGTTACTTTCTCCATGGTGTGTGGAGCATTAGCAACTCAGGGAGGACTGGCCCACTTGGGGCACCCCAGGCTGGGGCTTTCCACTTGTGCACAGCCTGTAAGCAATGGAGGAAACTGAACTGCCTTGGGCCCATGTGCATTGCATTGGGCACCCTCATGTATCCTGTCCATCTTTTCTTAGATATGCATCTACAAGAATACAATGAATAATCACTAGCAGTTCACAGACCCTTTCCAGAATGCTGGCACAGCACAACACTGATGTAGCTCCCGTATCTACCATAAATAAAGCATTTTCACCGATTAAAGATAACTTAAACTTATCTGAAACTCTGTTCAAAATTATTGCTGCAGAAAGCAGGAAATGCAAGATAAATTACAAAGTATCCTCATAAAGAAGACTATGTGAAGCCTTCCCTCAAAATTGCAATATCAAGAACTTTAAGTATGCCTTAACTTTTGAATAATCACATTTCTCTTCAATTTAGGCTCATTTTAAACAAGAGGAAATAATTAAAATTTAAGATTCAGGTCTTAACTCCTGCGTTTTTATAATTCCTGGCATGAACAGAAAAACAAGTTTGTCAATAAGTAAAGATCCCTTTTGTGATCTCACCTGTGATGTGAAAGCATTCTATAGTGAGTAAAGCAGACACTTCTGGTTTTTTTTTGTCTTATGGCTGATTTCTTCATCTTCCTTTTCTAAATAAAAATTGCAGTAAGATGACTTCAACTGAATACTTAAAGAACATTCTCCAGATCTCTAAATTGGAAGGTGAAACACCTGGGTCAGAGCAATCCCAGGCACAGCTACAGATTGAGCAGAGAAGAGATTGAGAGCAGCCCTGTGGAGAAGGAATTGGGGCTGTTGGTCGATGAGAAAATAACATGAGTGGGCGGTGTGCGCTCACAGCCCAGAAAGCCAACCGTATCCTGGGCTGCATCAAAAGGAGCGTGACCAGCAGGTCGAGGGAGG
>JAOEHY010012474.1:0-101677 GCA_025447955.1 Psilopsiagon aurifrons
ATTATACACTTTTGGGATGATTTTGGATTTAAAGTCCTCTGCCCATCAGAAAAAGGTACCTCCTTCCCCATATTCAAGTCAAATATACTTGACACCTCAGAGAAAAAAAACCCCAGAGCTCCACAAAAAGTCAGCAAACTAAAATGGAAAGTCATTTCAGTGTGATAATTTCGTACAACAAAACGAGATTTGGAAGTGATGGCACTCAATAGGCAATAACCACTATAAACAAGTAAAACATTGGCGCACCTAGCAAAATCATGTTATGGAGATCTTTATTACAGTTTTCAGAATACATGAATTAACAATGGCCAGGCTGTGATTTCATCAAATTCCTAATTTAAACATTACATACAAACACAGAGCTGTTTAAAAAATAGAAATGCATGAGTTTTGTCACCTTTTTTTTTTTCCTTTTTACTTTCTTTTTTATTTTTTGGCATCAGGAGTCATGAGACTTCCAAAAGGGAACCCAAATGGTGCATGACAGCAGACCAACTAAACTGCAACAGGTTATTGTTCACATTCTGTGGCATATGCATCACCTCAAACAGTGCTAAAAGAAGCACTACAAAACCAAATCCTTCTTCTTTAACATCCTTCTAATGATATCAGTGAGTGTTCAGTGGCAGCTGGCAGGACTGCAGAATTCACAGGCTTACACAACTCTCTCTCTTGTGCACAAAAGCTATACGTGATCCGAAACAGAGACACCTGAAGCTCAGGGATTTGGCTTTATCTGCTTTGATTTTTGCTAATTTATTTACATCTTGTGTGCATGCTTGTGCATGTGTGTACATACGGCAGAGGAAGATGTCGAGGTTTCTTACGATACCTATTTAAAACCGAGTAACTTGCAGATACAGTATGGCACATGAGAGGTGGGCTTTACACTGCTTCATCACTTAGCGCTTGTTGTGCCTAGCCTCTCAGCAATTTGAAGGCAAACATTAAAGTATAATTCAGCCAAGCCTTTGTTTAATGGATAAGAAGCAATTTACATATATAGGTAAGTTTGCTCCCACAGAACTATTACCGGCTTTAAATATTTAGTAGCTGTATCATTCTCAATGTAGGAAGTACTAAATTCACCCATCAAAGCAGGATTTGCCTGAGGGATGCAAAAGCTGAGCACTGCAAAGTTTTCTTAATGAAAGCTATAGGAGGGTTTCCAGAGCCAAACCCAAAACTCAGCCAGATTCTCAGTTTTGCAAACCATTTGTATACTGTGGGATGAATTTAAAGTAGGTCACTGATGAATTGTGGTTTGGATAGAAACCATGAAAACATTACATGTTTTTACAGCATTTGTCTGAGGTAGTACATATACCACACACAAAAATGCAAAAATATACAGATATTTATAACTATTTGCATATTACAGAAGGGAACTATGGGAATTCTTGCATTTGTATCTCAATTTTCCAGAAAGAACAGATAATTTTAGATAACATTTTTCATATTGACCATGGCTGTCTAAAAGCAGAACAAATTATTAGTAATAGTATTTCTGGGAATACTTCCTGAAGCTGTTTGTCAATGCACTGATTTTCTTTTGGCTTTAGCATCAGTTCATAATATGATTAACACTTAAATCAAACATCATTTAAGTGCTGGGAGATTTGTTGAATCACAAACAAACACATATGACAAACTGTGTTGCACTTTTTTCTCAGTAAACCACAGGAAACTTCAGCAGAAAATGCCTGGTGTCTTTACATTTCTGATCCGTACAACCAGTAGTTAAGCAACAGAAATGTGTATTTGTATAGGATTTAAACATTTCATTTGCATATCAACTGCAAATTGAGTTCAATTCATTGCAAAGGTAAGAGTATCTTCCTCTTAAATAAACTAAGAAATGTAAACAGTGTAACATCAGAACAAAAAAAGTCTCTTCAGTATTTGTACCTGGTAAAATGTGAATGCAAACAGATGCGCTGGTATATTGTTAACGCCATGTCTCAGGGGACATATAGAGGAACATAATCAGTGAGAAATTTATGTACGAACCCTCCAGTGATTTTCTTCCTGGGATTACTTGGAATACAAATATAATTTAAGTGATATAGTTCATTTTCTTTAAAATTAGAAAATAAGGCAAGTGCATTTCTGAAAAAGGTGCTACTCTTCTACACTTCTAGATAAAGATGTGACACCTCTGAAAATTAGAGCAAGAATAAAAACATTAAAAATATCTGCAATTTAATATAGACTGAAAAACTATCAAAAGACAAAGTGACCAGCATCAATTTCAGAAAATATTTTAGACTTCATAAATACGAGCACCCTATATTTACATAAATTATCTCCTAAACTAGTTTTCCTTTGAAAGACACTTTTGTTCTAACAGATATGTCCATTAAATTATATAAATGTTTCAAATACGAAAAAAATAGTAGTAAAATAGAAGCATCAGATGATGTGATTTTGGATTTGCCTTCTTTTATTTTTTTTCCCCCTAAGATTTGGTTCTTTAAAATCTGTAGTCAGCTTTCACAGAGCTTAAAGGAAAAAAATAACCACCCATGGAAATGAAAGATCCGTGCACTAATAATTACTGCTACAGCATAAAGATTCTGTTGTGAGCTTTTGAGTTTGCACATATAAAGATTATACCAATACTTGTAAATCCCAGCAAAACGCTCATTTTGAAATCTGAATTCTAATACACTGTTGATTGTAGCACAAATTTATACAGACATTATGAACCTAATCCTTTTAAACTGGCTTTGTACATTAAGCACATTTTTATAACTGCAAATGTCGTAGTTTGTTTTAGGAAGTTATGGTTCAACACAAGGTTGATGTTGACCTTACACAAAACAGGATATAATTCTTTGTATCTCTTACTGATGAACAGGGAGACAGAATCCTGTTGCATGCATTTTGTTTTTCCTGAAGTACCATAAAACTCTTCAGTTTGTTACGAAAACCACAAAAAACCCCAAAGAGTTTAGGAAGAGTAGTAGTTGACAGCACACATTTCACTAGGCTTCAGTCATATTCCTATGTTTAGAGATACAGCAATGGGCAAAGCCCATTTCCTTTGAAGACAATTAGGCAAAGCCCCTGTTTCCTTTGAATACAGTAAAAATTCTTTCAATACTAGACTGAAAAGGAGCTGAATCTTTTCTTACAACAATTGGAGATTGACCACTGTAGTTTGAAACTGAGAATCTATCCCAAAGTAGTCAGACAGTCTTAAGAGTATCTTACCACAGAAGCAAAAAGACTACTGTACAAAGATGCTTGGCTCAAGCAGTAGTGCAAAATTACACTGCCCCAGGATCAAGTGCTCCTCTAGAGCTAGCAGTTTGTGCACAGAAAACAATTGGACACCTTATCTTCCAAATATGCTTTATATAACATTAAAAAAAAAAAGTTCCCCATAACATCAGGCAATAAACATCAGTGAAAAGCAATAATAATTTGAGAACAAGTGCCATCTGCTACACAGGATCCCATTTTTTCCTTAAAAATCATAGCTGAGCAACAGGAGTAGTTCCACTGGAACCCCCACTTACAATCCTCCATCCCGTCCAGATAAGCAACGAACCTTTAGTAAAAAGGATGGTGAAGACCGTCCTGCCCACCAAACACATTGTACATTCATCTAGAGTCTGGGGAGAAAAGGGAACTATAGTTTCTCACTGAGTGGCAGAACATACACAGTGTCAGCTACTGAACTGACTGCTCACCTGAGGTACTGCAGTGCAAGGGGCCTGTATACAAAGTAGAATGGGAGGAGCTTCCCAAAAAATCAGACTGCTGCAATCATTGATCACTGCTAGAGAGTGCTCCAGGTAGAAAATCTGTTCTTAGTTGCTAAGCCCTCAGCATTAAAATCCATCAGTAGAGATCCCGCTACATTTTTTACCTGAGAAACAGAGGAGAAACTCAGAGGCAGTTCTGAATAACTTCATAATGTAGCTCATCTCTAAAAATCTTTTTTAGCGTAATTAAAATAGGACAATCATTCTTTTCCCCCAAATATCTTTATAAAGAATATATAAGTGCATTATTAGAAAAAACCCTCCGTAGATACAGTTAAAAACATATCCTGCCCTTGATACCATTCAATTTTGGTAAAATCCTATGCTCTGTTTCATTTAAATTCGTTTAGCAGTGATAAGTAACTATACATCATCATCACACCAAACGTGTAGATATGTGGTATACCCTATGTGCAGCCAAAATAGCGGAATCCACCAGGCTTTACACTGAGATAAGGTTTTCAGCAACCTGACTGGGGCTATACATTGCTTTTTATGGTTACAAAACACATTGTGATAATGTAGACCAGCTCATCTCTGAATTTATTAACATATAATTTTATTATTTTATCCTTTTATGTCCAAATCAGAACTGCAAATGGAATCCACAGCTGTATTCTTCCAACAAATCCGTATTTTCTTACCCATATAAAACATAACCTAAAAACCCCCAACTCTGTTCATGGAAATTGCCAACTTTAAAGAACAAAAAAAACCCCAGGGATTGTTAAAAAAGAAAAACAACAAAGAAAGAACATAAGAAAATAAGAAATATATCCTACTGCTTAACACTGTTTACAGATCTTGGTAGTTGGGGTGATAAGATACAGTATGTGGATTATTTAGCAATAGCTTTAAAATACATAATATTTATACATCTTCTCATGTACTCAATACCAGTGTTCCTTTATGATCATTGCCAATTTGTATGATAAACTCTTTTCAAAGTATATCCATTTAACTGTAAATAAAACAATTCACTAATTCTTTGGCATCAGAAGAATCATACGGCTGCAATTGTTCCATTGTGGCGAGAACGAGACCTTTCCAAAGTCACTCGTCTGTTATCTGCAATACAAAGAAAGGAAAAAAGAAATCACTGTAAGATTTGCAATATGGATAATGCAATGTCAAGAGGTTTTCAAACAGCCCTGAAAATAATTTCAAATGATATGTAAATAAATAACTAGGAGACTGGATCAGAGAAGTTTCACACTGCAGCTGCCAGACTGAGTTCAAGAGTTCTGCAATCAGTAAGAAATTACTTTCTCGATCAGAGAGGCTGGGTGATAAAAGCACTAGAAGAATCCTGAAACACTGTCCCCGTGGAAACAGCACACAATAACTCAAATTGTGGGTAAAAATCTCATTTTATAAACAATTATGCTCAGAAGCTCTGGAAAAATACATTAAGTTTCATGAGAACGTACTGACCAGTGCGGTGGTGAAAAGCCTACAAGTACAGAAGCACTAACACCAACATAATTTGGTACATAGTTAAAAATAGAACAGTTAAATCAGCCACTTCCTAAGCATTTCCTGATCGTGCAATGTGAACAACTTTTAGTATAAAATATTACACAGTAATTATTGCAATGAATAATAAATGTCGCTATCACAGGAAAACAATCGCAAAGTACCAGCCACAGGCCTAAATGCCTTTAAAATGAAACTTTAAAGCGACGAATACACACACACGCATACAAAGAGACAGAAAATAAACCCCCACTTTGTTTTCCGGAGGTTTTGATCTTTTGAATAATGTAGTCCTGACACACAAATTTTCTGGGGGGATGAATGCTTACTTTTGACCTTTTTATTCTCTCATATCATATTCATATTGCTGCTGTTTGCGTGAATACAGTATCTACATTGCTACAGCATCAGGGTTTCACAGTATATGTCTGGAGCTTCTCCATAGTATTGGAATACTCTAAACCAACAGTCACTTCAGAAGCAGAGTTTGACAGATAAACTGCAGGCAGGCAGGTTTTCTCAGCTGGTTCCCAAATGAGCTGATTTAGCCGTGCTCCCAGCGTTCACAGACTGGAACGGCATGTGTTCCTCGTTCTCTGTGGGGAAGCGCTAAATTTGGGTTGAGGCTGAAGGTTCAGGCATAAAGCATGAGATCCCAACATGTCTGATGGGTAGAAATACATTCTTGGAAAAAGCAAGGAATGGAATGTTTCAGTTACACAGCCCCAAGAAAAGTTGGAGCAAAGACCAGTGTGGGATCTCACCAATGTATATAAATACCTGAAGGTGAAAGGGGCTGGAGTCAGATTCTTTGCAGCAGTGCCCAGCTGCACAAACTGGAACAGAGGAGCTTACTTCTGAGTATCAGGAACCTCTTTTTCACTGTGAGGGTGACTGAGCACTGGAATGGGTTTCCCAGGAAGATTGTGGAGTCTCCCGTAGAGATACTCAAAAACTAGAATTCTGGACATGTGGACACAGGTGACCCTGCTTGAGCACAAGGTGACATCCGCAGGTCCCTTCCAGCATCAACCAGTCTGTGATTCTGTTCTAAGTTAACAAAGCCAGAGGTGGTCCAAGCACATTAAAGAAGGTTCTGAAGAAGACAAAGAAAGTCCTCTCTGTGATCTGTTCCCAGACAAAGGACAGAGGATGCCTGTGGAGACTGCATGGACTCTGCAAAACTGACCTGCCTTTTCCCTGTTCAGTGTGTGTCTCCAATGCTAGAGGGAGTTAACGGCTCCTTTAGCAAGATTATTAGTTCTTTTTATAGTTCTGCCTTGCCTCCTTTTCTTAATGAACCTATCCATGCATAAAGTATTCAAATTACCTTAAGTCAATCTGTTTTGCATGGGAATAAATCTCTACACTGGTTGCAGTGTCAGTAGGCACTAGAAATTAAAGAACAGAAATGCTGTCTAAAACCCAAACAGCAAAATTATTAACTCAGCTGTGCTGCAGTCCCTCCATGACAGTGAAGCAAACAGTATAGTGACGCTTGTTCTCACTGGGGAGAAGCACCTTTACCAGTGGACTATTTCTTGCTTTAATTTCAAGATTGTTAACTGCACAGGTTAAAAACAGACTAAGAGAGTCTATAACCTGCTGATTTCTTCATATTTGGTTATTTTTAGATTTTGCTCCTTTCTGTTTTGGGTTTGGTTGGTTTTTTCCATCGCGTTAGAGGCATTTTCTGCAAATGACAGTTCGGTTCCACCTGTAATTGCACAATGGAGCTGGGACTTCAACACAAAACAAAACTATAAAGCTAGAAGCATTATCACTTCTTCAGCTGATGACAAACAATTTTCCCAATTATGAGAATTGATCTATTCTTTTACATTATTTCCAGTTTTTAAATGCAAGTAATTATATTTTCTATCTAAAAGATTCAAGAAAGAAGGGGAAGAACCACAGATTCTTCCAGTCAAGGAAACTGAGGTACAAAGATTCAGCTATTATCAGCAAGAATCTACGTCAGGAGATGCAAGAGATTTCTTTGCAAAGTTTGCAGCGCTTCATGGTGACTCTTACTAAAGGAAAAGCAGGTAGGATATAAATTACACTTTGATAACATTCTCAGCTCATTATAAAAAATGTGAGGATTAGATTTATATACTATCAGTGTGAAAGCTTTAATGTATCTGAAAATTTTGGAGGTAAAGCTAAAGTATTTCTTCTTCTTTATAAAGAGACCTATTTTATTCGGTGGTGGATCTTCAATCCACCTTGTGTGTGTGTGCAGATTTACACCTGGTTAAAAAAATGAAACATTAGGATGCGTACATATATAGAGAGATGCATACAGACTCCACTAGATGTAGACTGTGCTTGTGTATTTATAAACATCTTTATAAACATATTCATTAGGTGAAAACAAAGGGTTTCATATTAGGATCAGGAAGTGGCCTGGGCTGATATTTCAGTGACTAGCACAAGCTTTTAAAATCATGACATTTATAATGCTTTCAACATACACACTTCAGTTATCTTCAACAGCTGTATTTACTTTTATTTAGGTTACAGACCATACTGAATAGAACACAAAATAAGACTGGCTTATAAACATGACTGTGACTATTCTAGCATAAAACTACATATAGCATCAGTACATGCAAAACTATTCACTTGCATTGCAGAGGAAGCAGGGGAAAATAAAAGGCAGTAGCAGGAAGCTAAGAGTATGTAAAATTAAGCCCTAAATCATTGCCAAAAATCTCAGGTCTACATTTCAGCAGCATGTAAACATTACTAGAAAACATGGTAACAGGTTCTGCATGTATCAGTCACATTTTCTGGGCAACCTATATACCCATGTAGTTGAAAACTTTGTTTATTAACTGTCAGAAGGCCATCTCTTTTAGACCTAGGGAATGTAGGAAACATCCACAATGCTCGTATTACAGACATTGCAGTCTATCTCAAAAATGACACATGAACTTAAGGTGATCTCTCAGTCAAGAAAAAGGCCTTTTCTTGCTGCAGTAGAAGGCAGAGCAATAAAGGATGAAAACAGAAAACAAAGAATGCTTTTATATTCTAAAATAATCTCCTGGATCAAATTTAAATAAGGAAAATAGAGAATTAAGAGCTATGACATTTCTTTTTTAGCATATATAATACTAGAATATAGTCTTGACCATGCAAACATTACACCTACATTGGAAGAAATATATGGACTTTGTTATAACAACAATTACTTGCTCAACTGTTTTTGTACTCAACACAGTACCACGATGGGAATAAGTAATATCTAAAACACACAATATATTTGTAGAGATGCTTTCGATACGTACACATCATTCACCACGTAACATGAATCTACTGATGTAAAAAAAAAAGCAAACCTACCAATAAACTTAGTGTCTAAGTACAATAAATATATGCCATGAAGTAAGCAAAAAAATCTAAACAATTATATTCAGACAACATATTTTAATTGTATGGAATTTGCCAACTTCCCCCTTAATATGCTTCTCCCTTATACTTCATAGGCATTAGGCATTAGAAATTACAATTAACTAAAACCACACTGGTATGGGAGAGGAAAACAGTTTTGCAAAAATGTCTGTAAAATGTATTTTTCCTTTCCTTAATACTCCTTCATTAGTTCTGTTATTAAAAGAGAAGTCTCAATAGCTGCAACAGTTTTATCATCTCTGCAGCTTGCTATCACGTCAGAGTTATACTAGAGGAAAAATTAATGGTATTTTGCCGAACTTCAACACTAAGTGACTTTTCCATTTTGTTTTCCTCTTATCCTCTCCTCTAGGTAGTAACTTTGTGCTCTCCTGATTAAAAACCTTACTTTATATGAGCAAGCAATGCTAGTAACGATATAGATGTCGTCATGACTCTGAGATATCTGATAACAGAAAAAGACAAGAGTCTACAAACCCATCCCTAGAAGGGGCTCAACTGGAATCTGGATTATCCTGTAACCACCACAAAAAAAGTTCTCTCTCTGACATGGCTTTTATTTAAAATTATAAATGTATTATAAACTGCTACCTTGGGCTTGGTACCCTAGTGAACTAATTCTCCAGGATTTTTCGAGTCAGTTAAAGCAAGGAAAGTGTTTCTTTGTGCCTTAATTACTGCAGTCAAGTCAATCACTGGACTGATTTTGAATTCCTAGTTCCTTGCAGTCTTTCCTAGAGTGCTCATCAAGAGAGTATGTAAGTTCCTTCCTATGTCAATAACTGCAGCACCCCTTGGTTAGCATTAGAAAACCAGCAATAACAAACTCCCAGAATCACACAACCTCTCACAAACCCAATAGCCAAACACGACTGATGCAGATAATTACTTTTTGCCCTTTTTTTAAAGCAAAAGGTTGAAACACTAATCTGTATGCAGAAAGCATATGCTGTAAGAGAAAGAGCTAAACAGAATATTGGCGGCATCAGGAATAAGTACTACCAGAACTATTTTGCATTCTTCAAAGACAGTGGTTGCAAGACCCCTATACCTGAACATGTATTTTAAAGGATGTCTTAGTTAATAAGCACTATCTTAATAAACCAATAATAGATTAATTTGATTATGTTAATGTTAAACTGGAAGAGGGGCAGCATACAGCACAGGGTGCTCAGGAGCACAAGCTGGAGGGCATGACTGTTGTAAGAGCTCCGAAACACTAATGTATTTAAAGAACTCACACCATTAACTTGCACAGTCACCGCATCTTTGTTCTTCCTTTTTTACCCTGTTTCTCCTTCCTGACTGATGTCCCCAAGGTGAAAGAATTAACCCTCCCATAACTGACAATAATGAAAGGTGTTTAAAGCTCAGGGAAAGAAGGTACCAGCTTAAGTTGACTTTAAAATGACCATATGAAGAGGATAGAGCACTTGAAAATGAATAAAATATTCAACATTTCATCTTTTGGAAACAATTTTGACTACGCAAAAGATGCAGAAATGCATGCTGTAAGGGAATCTGTATTGCCCATGCCTTCGGGAATCAATGGAAGCATTTCCATCAAACATTCATCTATTCATTCATGGAAAATTTTGTTCACTAGGAAATTCTACTGAAACACATCTTGTTTTCATGAGTAACCCAAGGGAAAAAAGCTCATGCTGTTGCAGGTACTTCAGCAAGCACCACAATATAACATGGAAAAGATCATTTCCTGTCAGTACAGAATGACTACATGAAAAATGCATAAGGTGGTCATTTAAGAACATTTTAAATGGATAAACTGTCACAATAGATGATAATTCCAAGGAACAAACAGTGCATCCATGATGGCACAGACACTTCTTTGGATAAAGGTGGAAATCTGACTTGCATTTTACAAGCGTCACTTTTTTTCTGACAGATATAACCACTTTCTATATTGATCAAAATGGGACAAGCTAGAATATACTAAAATCACTGCAGCTTGGGTAGCCTCTAGTTTTCTCTTGGATCCATCTCTGCATAGAGAAAACTGAAGCCAAGTTACAATGTCATTTGAGGTAACAGTGTATTATCAATTGCTTTCAAGAGCAAGCCATGACAAGAATTAACTTTATTATCTTTGTTTATTGACTGCATGCACCTTCATCAGCTTGGATTACCAACAATGAAAGGTAAATCTATTTGGAAAATGGAATTGATGGAACATAAGACAGAAGCAGAATTGATACAGTGTAAACCAGCAGGGAAGCCCATCAATCTTCAACACTTCTTTAACAGCCACAGCTGAACGCTGTTCTCTCTAGTGTCTGGCCTGTACCTATGACACTATTAGAAAATACCAACTGAGAAATAAGCTAGTCAGGGAAATCAAGGGCTTCAAAACTGTTGCTGGTGTCTAGAACAAAGTCCTTTTGTGCAACAGCACTTTGAGAGAAAATAGCTCTCCTAACCTCAATTTTGTTAAGTTTCAATCCATCTCTGTGAGATTTGATTTCAAATTGATCTTTCAAAATGGGTGGCCTATATAGAAAAAAAAGCAATGAGGTAAAAATCAGTTATGGGAGAAACGCTGCCAAAATAACACCTCAGAAAGGACTTTCTGCAATAGACAGCACTTTCCAGAAGTTTTTTATTGCAAACAGATGAAACAAGCAAATGAAATAGTTTTCTAACTGGGTTAAGGAAACTGTACAGTTAATATGTTTTCTTTTAATCTTTTAGTTTTTTAGACACTTATTTCAACCTCAACAGACACCCTACACATGCCTGGCAAAATCAGAACTAAACCCTTCATAACCAACACATGGGGTCAGTTCACATTCATCCAGATTTAATATGTTCGTAACCAAAATGAGAAAAGGTCAAGAAGACTAAGTGATGTAACATCCCTGGTCTCAGCTTTTCCCCCCAAACAGAATCGTTAATGCTTGACAATCAAGCAACAGCTAAACTGGTTATTTTAGCACCAATTTCAAAGAAAACAGTTAGGTTTCAAGCAAACCCTGTCGCTGTGAGGTCAAATTCTATAAAGACTGGTTTGGTTTAGGTCCAACCCCAGACTTCTATGTGAAGGCCAAGTGATAAACTCAGCATATATACAGTATATGTTATTATGATGGAGGAAAAGAAGCCCATCTTTAGGCCAAAGAAATAGTAGGTTTAGTTTGTTTTTTAAAGTCCTCAAAACCAGACAGCACATGTAAATGGCTGAAACACATGAATGATAAAGGCATCATCTGTTGACCTTACAACAACTTAAAAACTATATTGCTGACCTGCGAGCAGGATGCTTATCAATATATTGATAAGTAAGAAAAGGTGTTGAAGAGTAAGAAGAGGTCGTAGAAGAAATGAGTAAGAAAAAAACCCCAATGACTGTGCAGCTGCTGAAGAGATTTTTAGGACAGGAGAACTGCAACAGACTTAAGAGGACATCTCTCAAGATTGCACGGCTCCTCCTCAGAAAAAAGCAGACACACCTCTCCTGAGTTTTTTTGCACAAGTCAGGAGTACCAAAATTATCATCATACTGTAGCAAGCACTAAGGCAAGATAGATTTGCATGTAGATACCTATTCTCCTCAAAAGCATTTGATTCAAAAATGGTAGTTGTTTACATTTGTCATTCAGGCAAGGTTGGATGAGGCTTGGAGCAACCTGGTCTAGTGGAAGGTGTCCCTGCCTGTGGCAGGCAGCTGGGTCTGGATGAGCTTTAAGGTCCCTTCCAACCCAAACCAGTCTGTGCTTCTGTAACACACAGTACCTTTATTTTAAGAAGCTTTCCAGACCAGTCTAAGTGCACATTTTTCCACTGAAAACAAATGTGGATGTTTAGATTCTTTTTAACTTGCTAAATTAAAGTTGTCAATAGCCACAAGCACTGTAGTAGAGCATGGTTTAAAATACAGACAGATAAAGGATTTAAGTCCTGACACTCAGATTAGAAGGGAAGGACATGTCTAATCGTAGTGCTGTCCCTCACACCGAGCTTGCCGGGCACTGTTAATCATAGCCCTAGAGTTGCATGAAAATGCAGAGAAAAACAATTTATGTTCTATGTGTTATACATAAAAATGCCTTAAAAATGAACACTGTGAGAAGTTTTAATGTTAAATGACTTGTGTGATGACATTTACTAACAGCACAATCCAGCTGTGACCACAGTCAATACAGTATGGGAACACAATAAAAAGAACACTTCTGCAACCAGAATCAAGGATGTTGACCATCTGTATCACAATTCCATTAAGGAAATAAATACTTCTATTCAGAGCTAAAAGAACCTAACAAAGTTAAGTATTTAGAGAACAAAAATGGGTTTGTAAACCCTATTTTCAAGTAATCTGTTTAAAATAAATTTTACTACGGCTTACTCCAGGCCTTAAAGATATAAAAATCCAAAAAAGAATTACTGCAATAAGCCAAGATTCCTTAAACCTTTAAATGATCTATTTAATATTTTAATTTGACTTTGCTTTCTTTCTTAATAGGACCACTTGGGATATGCATTGAAAGCTCTTTCACAAGAGCTGCAATGGAAAAGCCTTAGTTTGAGGCAACACATGCCTGCCTCAGGGGTTACAAGACAAATCAATCTATTTTTCTCCTTTCCTCCAAGGATAATTGGCCTTTAAAATTACAGAGGAAAACAGGCCTTCATGTCAGTACAGTGCAGGCACATACACAGCCATTTTCCATTTCTTTTTCACTTTGGATTCTCAGCTGAGAACTAAACTTACAAAGGTGAGAAAACAAAAAGAAGATGAAAAGGAACGACTGCATCAGTTCAAATCCTCTCCAGCGACAAGCAGCCCTGTGACCAGCATTCGAGCCTGGCATTCACTGAAACCTGCTATGAATAGCTGTCATTTTCCTACTCAGTAACTGTTTTATTCTTTTTCATGATAAACTTTTTTTTGTGTCAGCCTGTACCGCTGGCATTCATGGAGATGTGTCACAGAATTCAGTTAAACTGAGAAGTTATAATTACTGCTTCATTTCCCATACAATCTCAAACAGTAATACTGATTTTTACCTCATCTTTACAAAATTGCCCTTTTCAAGCAGCAATCACGGCTCTGAGTATCCCTACAATCCTTATTCTGTGCTACACTCACAATCGTGTATAAACTCAGCTTCAGACTTTGAATGCTGTTAAATTGCATATAGTAAATTTTAATTTTGGTAATACATTGTTTCAAAGCAGTGAAACTCAGTCGACAGCCTTCGTGTTTTTCTGCTTGCTATTCAATGTGATTTGTAACACATTACTCATATCATACCTCTAGTAAGAAATTCTCAATATTTTCCAGTGGAAGAGGGGAGTAGTTGACTAAAGTACAACCGATACACAAAACCAACAAAGTTGAAAGAAGCCAGAACAACTCAGTCTGTTAAAAACAGGAGTAAAATTCCCTTGAAACAGAGCATTGAAAGTGTACCACTAAACTTTTAATGTGAACTGGCTCACTGGGAGTGTGTATGTAGGTGTAAAACAATTATTAGATTTGATATCTGAATGAACTTAGTTTCCCATTAGAGCCTGAATACTTCAGTGACCCTATTATTTCCCTTCCAATGCTCCCAGACCTGATCAACTTAATTATTCTGACTATTGAAACATTTAGGACATGAATGATTTGTTTTAAACCAAGTGAGATGACTGAAAGTACTTCATAAAATAACACCAAAAAGACAGGACAAGATATGTGACGTGATGTGTCAAACCCTGGAAGAAGGTCGGGTCTAAATAACAGTAACAAAGGAAAAAAAGATCTACTTCAATAAATTACATTTATTCAGATATTTTCCCCTGAGCTTCTAATTTGTAACCTTTATGGCATCACATGCACAGTGAAAAGATATATCTTATGAATCAGAAGGGTGAAACAAATTTCAGAGACTAAATAAACTAGGTTGAAAATAACAGACCTCGAAACACAGAGAATGTGTCTCCTTCCACTTCTAGAACTTGTTCGAAAGTAAAATAAGATCTTCTAATGAAAGCTATTGCATGTCAGAGAGGACAGATCTGCTGATGTAAAAGATGCGTCTTCCTATTTTAATTGTGTCTGCTATTTTACAGTTACGGAAATAAGCGTATGAAAGTGCAAAAAAAAATATGTATTCACATTCTGAACAGATCTGGTCTGATAATGATAAACCATACTCTTGATAAATAATGTAATTTAAAATGGCCTCCAAAATGTCCTACTCGCAGCTCCCCTATTAACATTTCTGCTCTTACGATTTGTATTTACTTTGAAGGGGAGCTGACTGTAAGGTTACAAGCAGGACAAAGAAATAAGGACAGTAATAGGTTCTGAACTTCAAGTATACACGCAGCTATAAAGTTAGCATCTTCCCATCTGAATGCATTTGTCCTTAAAAAAGAACCAAACTGACACCAAAGTGGTCCCCTTGTCCCTTGCCTCCTCTCACTAATGATACGTAATGGCTGCTGAGCCTGCAATAAACATTGTTATGTCCAGCCAGATTGCCATCATTTTACAATCTAATCTGATACTTTTAAGAAAGAAAAAAGTCGTGACAAACCAGCACCAGCTTGTGCTGAAGGCATTTTTTGACATCTGCCTTCACTTCGCACTTCAACTGCAAGTATTCGATTTGACAAAACATACAGAAAGTCCAGAGAGAAGGCTTTTCACCTCCTCTCCAAAACTGCCTGATGGAAGTCAATGGCAATTCCTTTACGCAGTTACAATCAAAACCTGACAGATGAAAGTCAAAGGGGAAGCTTTCTAGCTAGTCCTTACAGTGTTTTATTAAAGAATGGTGTAAGAACACGCTTGCACTGGTAGGGTCACCCCACCTCCACTGCCCGTTCTTACCCGTTAGCAGTTTACATGCTGGAAGTTACATCTCCCATGCACAGATGTTTTATTCTATGCACAGAACATCCAAGTAATGAACACAAAGACAGGGAAACAAGAGAAAGCTCTCTTTTCTATAAAGGAATTTCTTTCAGAACAGGAGTTGGATGACACTACTGA
Organism: Psilopsiagon aurifrons; assembly: GCA_025447955.1. Lineage (NCBI taxonomy): Eukaryota > Metazoa > Chordata > Aves > Psittaciformes > Psittacidae > Psilopsiagon > Psilopsiagon aurifrons. The sequence continues at coordinate 15,673 of JAOEHY010012474.1, forward strand.
AAAGCAAGTATTTCCTGCTGTTGCATGTACACTGGCTAGGCAGTTTTTCACCACACCCAGAAAATGACAGCTCTAGTCATCAGCAATTTCTCTTGCAACCTCCAAAAGTTGGTCTCCTGTATTTTTTATGTGTCAGAAACAAATTCTCTTTATAGATATATATATACGTAAAAATAACTCTGCAATAACTTATAGTCTACACGTAAAGTTAAATATTTTAAATAATACAATAAAGGCAGACTATCCATAATTATTTTTGGATTAAATAAAATATCAGCATTTTTTATTCATAGCTAGGTTAGCATTTACAATTCAGCATTTTGCAATATTTAAATAGAACTGAATATGCTATGAGAAAACCTAAAACTACATGACTCCTGTCTGACCAGCTGGCACAGGCTGCATTTTTCTGTGCCCTTTGCACATAATAAAGAAAAGCTCCTGTCTCAGCCTGGCAAGAGTATCTCATTGCTACCTGTTACTTCCCTAAGCACCCCAAATGAGAATACCTAGATACTGTATGTGTTTTTTACTATAAATTACTTGCAACAAAGGCATATCTGGGTTTTGTGAATGTGAAACTTCTGCTTAGGAAAAGAATTCATGCAAGAAAGTAATTGAGACTATACATGACAGACTGTGAGGAAAGATATAACACCTTTTAGGAACTTAGGAGTCTAATTTCTTTCTTGGCTGAGCACAGACAACTCCATTATGCTTCAACATGAGACCTCAGTGCTTGCATAAAGCAGAATTTGACCTTCTGTGCTCATATAAGGAATTGAAATACAGAAGCAGTTAATGCTGGGAGAGGGCAACAAGTTTGATTAAAGAGCTCAAAATAGCTTCTATTTATTAATACCTGAATATGAATAGTGTCGCCTTTGCTACTTCAGTAACTACTCGCTTATATTAGTGGAACCCCAAAATGAATACCTGATGAGTCTATAATCCTGATCTATTTTGCTTGCAAAATCTACGATGGAATCCCTTCCCAACCAGTGCAGCTCCTGATGTAACAGCAAGGACCTCAAAAGAAGAGGGGCTGCGGTAACATGTGATTATAGCACATACATCCCTTCTTCAGGTGGATCCTAGGAACCTGTGAATACTTTAGGACTGCCTTAACACCCCTTTTGCAAAGGCTAAGTAAGGGGAGAAGGATGTTCAGGTGTCCCATTATTGCCTACTTTCTAAAAAGAGGCTGAAAAACTCGAGGGCTTTTTAAGAGCATACATCAAAGTATTATTTCCATTTCAGTGTGACTACCTAAATGAATCTCTGTTTAGAAAAAGATATGCAATTACATAAATGTGGATACAACTGCTGCAGAAGCAAAAAACCTATATACACACATGCTTAACTTCATTCTGAGGTCAAGCTTTTCTACCTTTCCCAGATGCACAACGACAAAACCTTCCTTTACTAAGCAATGAGCTGTGACAGTGCTGACAGCCTATGTTAAGCATTATGAAGAGGGCCCTAAAAAATGTTATCATCTGTATTAAAAGCAAGACCATGTCTGGCTTGACAGACACTAAAGAACACATTCTGCGAGTAACAAGAATATGTAGCAAGCTCCCAATGCAACTTCCAGAGTTTTAAATAAGTTTTACTTTATTTTAAAAAGTAAATTAATTCTTAATTAATAAATATATATAAAGTATATATCATCATTATATATTATTATATAAAAGTAAATATGGTAAATATATACTAAATATATAATTACATATAATATATAATAGCACAATATATAAAATAATAGTATAATATAAAATGCTATAGAATATAATTATATTAAATTGATAGATATTGAATATATAAATATTATAAGAATACATATTATTATAATACATATTACTTATCAATAAGTTAATAAAAGCTCTAGAATTAAGAAGAAGTGAAGCACTTCTGACTGAGACTTCATCCCACTATTCCTACCAAGAATGCTCTCGAGGTCATCGGTTATCAGACGTGTATAACAGGACTGTAACCTTATCACAACCCACAAGTGGTGCACTCTCTGGCAAACGTCAAAACCAGAAAACTGGCATCTTTGAACATCTTAGTACCAGAGTTATAAACTCTGGTGAAATTACTTACTCGAAAAGGAGCTCCAGTGCAAGAAGTTGCAGGGTTAACAGTGACTGACATTTCTCAGGTACTGATACAACCTTAATATTGCCTAAACATTCTTAAGAATATTTTGTTAAATATTTATATGCTGTCTTTTAAGCACCTTGAGTCCAAATTAACTACCACCAGAGTCCAGAGGTAGGTAATAGATGAGCTAAATAAGAAGCATTCTCCCATGAATTTTTAACAATCTTTTTGATTCGAAAACAACTGTATCCAAATACGAATGCTAACATTCAGAATATGAATAAAACCATTTTTATGCACATGAATGCTATCAGAGCCAAATGATAGTAAAGTGCTGACTATAACAGAAAATTAGTCTTTCCTTCATAACTTCAGGCATGACCTTTTTCTTTTAAATAACATAATCATCCAAAACACTTCTGGCAACAGTTTGAAGTCTTTTCTCCCAGAGATGCTGTATAAACAGATTCCTCTCTGTCCTTCTGGTGTTAACCAAGTTTACCTAGTTTCCTAATCTTAATTAAGATAACACAGGACTGCTGTTTATGGACACCTACTTGTTTGCTGACTTGTGCCCTGCAGCCTGCCTTCCCTGCAGCTTTACTGCCCTCCTGTTCCCTGAAGAATTCCAGCTCCACTGAGCAGCCAGAACTGCTATTCTATGCTTTTAAGTCTCACTTGGTTACTCCATTGTTTCTGAAAGTTAAACTACTTCATATCAATTGCTCACAATCCTCCTGTGTTCTCTGACCTCTTTTGTCAGTTATTAATTTCCGTAATACATTCTCTATCAGTTATTCTTCCCTGACATGCTAAACTTGCACTATGTAAAAAGTCCCTTTAAGGTAACACTGACACCATACTCCAACTTCTGTACTGACAGTTGAAAATAAGCTGCATATACGACAATGAACATGGGAACAGAGAACTACTGAGCAGACCTATTCTAAGTGGGAATAGAAAATCACCTGTACTTTCTCAACTCTTGCACAAGCCAGAAACCACAAATCCTAGGGAACAAATACAACCATAAGGAATCCTGTGTCTCGCCTTTTTGTTTAGCTAATAAACAGTCACTCGATGCTTTTGTCATTTATGTTCCTACCAGCAAGAATCTGAAGCACAACATCCAAGGACTGGTTAAATGTTCCCCCACCTGATTACATTATAGGAGAATATGATTTCCCATGACTGACCTCTCTTGGTTCCAACAGTGATGAAGACAGAAGGAGAAATAAAGTATCTCAACTATTTTCCCTTAATTCCTTAGTAAGAATGACAAGGTAAGCTTAATTCCCCTTCCTGTTAATTTCAACTTCATCTCCCATTCTCAGCCTTTTTCACCACAGAACATAAGACATAACTATTACACAGACTCTTCAAATCTTTTGGAGTCCTCCATCAACTTCCTCTCCACACTGAGCCCACTCTACTCAGGCACCTGGTTTTGCTTTAAGTTGTGGATGAATCAGCCTCATTTTTACCTGATTGTGCTTTCAACATTTCCAAAAACATGGCTATACAGCTGTTCCTCTAACAATTTTGATTGATAAACTTGTTACCACAGCATTAGGTAAGCATCACACCATTCCCCATGTCATTCCATATCTTGGAAAACAGGAAACAGTCACTGAGTCCCTATCCTGATGCAGTGGGACTAAGCCTACCTGCCTGTTCATCACATGCAATGTGTGTGAATGTAAAGCTTGAAGAAACACACTCACATTCTCCTGGGCTGGATGGGAAGCAGTAATGACACTTTATACAAAGATGCTCAGGAAGATTGTGGAATTTAAATTCTGCTCTTTACCCTTCTCCAGACTGAAGTGACAGAAGAGAAGGACAGGGCAAGGGTGGCTTGGCTGTGGATAAGGTAGCAGAAGAGGCCCAGAACAGGTCACTGCTGAGAGTGCAGAAAAGCAAGCAAGTCATTCAGGGACATACCCTGGCCTTAAGCATCTTCTGAACACAGAGGACTTGATTTGCTAATAAGGATGAGGGTTGTTGGGTCAAGTTTTTCACTGTCACATGGAAAGACTTGAAAAGAATGCTTTGTGCCACAAAATAAGCATTACTTTTCTATCCACCTATTTTCCCTTTCAGAAATCTAGTTTACTGTCCCACACTAGAATTAGCTTTACCACAGAAACAAAGTAATTAGGAGCTTACGTGGAAGAAAAGGAGTCAGGAGCCTCTGCCAGGGATGGGAGAGAGCAGGAACTTACATTTTGCTGCCAGGTGAAATGATTAGGAAAATACATCCTTAATGCCACTAAAATAACATTAACCCATCAGATATTTTTTGCCCGAAGCTGGCAATGTCCTTTAGAGTTATGTTTTGCTGTATGTAACCGGTTTTAACTACAAGCTCCTGCAATTTCATCTCAGGGAATATTTTTTTACGCTTCAACTAGTTTCATCTTCACAAATAACCAAGTCAGTGTGTTAACAGTTTACACCTACTTGTGATTCACTAGGCACTGCGACCTTTTAACTACCACCCACCTCTTCCTTCTATTTTCTTGTAACTTCTAAAGCCAAAGACTTCTCCTAAAGCCAATTAATTCTGCTTACTTATAAAGCCAAAGCAATGAAATCACAAAGAGTTTATCCATTGTCCACCAGAAGCAGAGTGAATCGCATTTCAGAGCACACAATGCAAAGCCTGTTCTGTAGAATTCAACTTTTGATCAAAGGACGCGGTACCTTGTTTGTTTGTATTTTCTTTAACTAGATGTTCTACAGCACTTTGTACAAAACAGGATGGAGACTTTGCTGAACACTGAAGATAATTCTTGTTGATGCCCAAGTACTTCTCCTGTACTAGATACTCAAGGAATCAATGATGTAAACTCAGAGAACAAACGACATAGGGCTTTTAAACTACTTCATCAACTGTTTATAATGAATGGGAAAAAATCAATCAGCAAATGTCTCCAATTTTCCAGCCCAATATGTCAACAGAAAATGGCAAGAAAAACAGTAGTATACAAAAGAGAAGCTGCATTTCAGCTCAACAATTTGACCTGCCAGCTAGCCAGGCTTTGGGCAGGGAAGGGCATCTCTACAGACCACTTTTTCATGATGATGGGAACTTTGAAGAATCTTTTCTTTTAATTCTATGAAGTTTACATCTGTGATTTTGGAATATCCTACTCAGCAGTAAAGGAGAAGAAACTGTACATGAAAAACTTTCAAAAGCTTTAATACAGAATTCGTTATAGAGATTTTTTTCATAAAGTATGCAAATTTTACCACTTAGATTCCAAGTGTGCTACTGACTGCAGTTTAAGGCAAATTATTATTTCATAAACCAGCATGCTTGCAAAGGGCTGAAAATGGTATCTATAATACAGAAGGGGAAAAAAAATGAGAAAAAGAAACTCTGAAGTATGCAAAGAGTTTTTATATGCCTTTTTAAAATTGTTGACAAGAATGCACTTAGATGCTCTTTGAAAGACACAGATGCATGAACAGTAAAAAGAGAGTCAAAAGTGCTAACTGCAATTTGATGTAATGTGTTTGGTTTGTTACAGTTCAACAACAAGCCTTATGCACTTCCAAGTCCAGCACAGTGTGAGACAGCCACAATGTCTGGCAAATCCAGTAGGAAGGATTAGTAAATGTCACCATACCTTCAGGGCACAGCAGAACATTAAAATAGGTAATGATTCAAGAGTTCAAACAGGAAAAGTATAGCAGGGGGCCTTGAAAACAAATCTGCAACAGGCTGAAAGGTCTAGTAACTTAAGCTTAACGATGAGCAAACTAAAAGGTCACTATGCACAGTGAACAGTGGATGTTCAGCTACAGCCTTGTGATGTGACTGATGCTCTACGTTATCACACATATAATGACAAGACTGTTCGCAGAAGGGACTTTCTGGATGTTAAATAAAAATGCCTTGCATGCTTTAAAATAAGTTTGTATGTTTATGTATGTGCACATAAACAGTTTATCACTTACAGAAACAAGAGATTAAGTCTGCAAAGTCTCACTGGAAAAAAGGTACAGTAGCTAATCTAAATAGCTACTATTCAAAGACTTCGGGGTTTTATTCACAACATAGGTAATGACTACCTGCATAATATCTGGCAATTCATAAGCTTTAGAGCAACCCATTAAGAATGTTCACTGTTGATATTGTTGTTCACATGTAATCCTTTGAACACTGATTAGCATAGGAAAACAATGATGCTTTTGCACTTTAAAGACATTACAAGCAAGTGACTTTCAAACCAGCTTTCAAATTTAATTCTTCTTTAAGAACATTCTCAAACAGTAGGGCAGTTCAAAACATCTGCCATCTGAAACACGAATTAAAAAATACAGGTCTAAAAAATTTCCCCCTTCTCCCCATCATAAAAATAGGATTAAGATGAAGTTTTTCCATTTGCCCTTGGCTTTTCCCCATTCAGGGGCATCCCCGTAGCCTTTGCACACAAGACAGCTGCTATAGCAGCAGTGTTTTGCGCAATAGCTACTGAGAATCTTAGCGTCATCCTCGTTTGCCTTCACTAGGTCTCTCAGCTTCAATGAAGGGGTTAACAGCATGCTGCAATGTTTTATTGCAAAACATGTATGTATATTTACAGATTATGTTAACTTTGCATTCTCGAGCTTCTTCTCAGATGCTTCCGAGTTTGTCTGCAATCAAATTACACTGTATTTTTCCAAATTATTGTATTTCTATTATTTTATTTCTGCCTCATAAGAGGAAGTACAAAAGGTTAAATCTGCGGCTAAACATCCATCTCCTTAGAGAACAATAATGACAAGTGACAGAAAGTTTCAGAATCTTCACAAAAAAAACAAACCAAAGCAACAATAGCCATGAGGGATTCATCATTTTGATGTGGGAATGAGGACACATAACAGGATTTTAGCCTGCAGTTTGCCAAGGGCTAACTGATAAGATCGGTGATAGATATAAGCCTTGGAAAGACTGTTTTGTACATTCAATTGTGTCACCCAAAACCCCCCAGGTTTCCAAAAAAACCCAAATAATTAAAGAAAGGCAGCATCTTCATACCTACTTATCAGAGAAAAATCATTTACACTGCACCAAGTCCATTTCCTCACAATGCTGTATTCGGCAGTCTCTTTAACAAATGCACAGCACTCATACTTTTGTAAATAAAACATTAGTTAATTTCATAGCTAACTTGCAGCGCAGCAGAATCTACATCTATCATCCAATTTCACCTAAGCTATTTAGCAACACAATCCAGCCACTCCAGTACAGAAAGGTGACTAAGCGGAGAAACGACTGGCAGAAACTATTTGAGTTCTGTACATATTACAGCTCGTAGGAGTATAAAATAATAGCAGTGGGAAAATATTTGGGTCCATACTGAATCAGGATAGAACAACGAAAACATCTGCTATCTGAAATCTCAACAGTTTGAGCACATAGATGCTGGATGCAACATAAGGAGGAGAGAGAAAGGATAGGTACAGAACGCACCAGCAATAGAGCAGCCTTCACCTACCCCACACAGATTGGGTAAATGTCACACTGGACTGTTATGTGGCGATCAATCTTTACACCATCATCAGTGACTATCCTTTGGAGCAGCCCAAAAAAGGAAAGGCAACCTTCACGTTGGTGCATAATAGCTTTTAGAGGATTGAGTTTAAGGCCCATCAGTAACCATGGGGTACTGTGACTTAACATCCTTGAATGAGTCAAACCACAACAAGAATGGGCTAGTTCTATACTATACAACGTCTAGTAGAAATCTTCCCTGCACATCCAAATGGTGCTGAAAATCTCACTAAGTATCTTTGAAAAATCTAAGGTCAAATAGAGAGTCAGCATTTAAGAGAACCACTTAGCCCCCAGACACTCTGGGTCTACTCCTGGCAGCTCAGCCAGCAATAAACTGCCTTTCTTTCTCTCACACTGAAAATGGCTTTATCACGTCCAGTCTGGCTTTATGCAGTTAAAAATCTCCTCATCTGTAACTAACAACTGATGTCACTAAACATTAATTCTTATCATACAGAATTTAGGTTTATAGATTTTATATATATCAATAATACTAATATTTACCATATTCAGATAATACACTAAAATTATTGATTCCTACATTATCAACCCCCTCCCTTTGCAAAATTTACTTTAAGTACAACCCCCAAATTAACTCATGACACAGCCTCTATATTTCTTCCTCACAAAAGGAAGAAAATTCAGTTTTTTAATATGTTTTGTCTTGCTTTTTCTTTCAGATGACCTAGAAGATGACTGACTGCATGAACTACAAAAAGGTTGAAGGAGCTGGGCTTGTTTGCTCTTAAGAGAAGGGATCTAACAGCAACCTTCAGTTGCCTGAAGGTGAATCACAAAACCTGAGTCAAAGGCTTCTCGGTCATGGCAGAAGGTAAAACAAGAGACAGCAGTCAAAAGTGCAGCTTCAATGTTAGGAAAAAACCCTCTGTGCTGGAAATTCAGGGCAGCACTGGAATGGGTTGCCCAGGAGGTCAGGCAGGATTTCAGGGCTTGGTTTGACAAGTCACAGCTGACTCCGTCCAGTGTGTGGATAATCCTGCTTCCAGCAAGAGACTGTACTGGATGATTTCCAAAAGCCCTTCCAAACATTTCTCACACCCTATCGACAACCTGATTCTTGGCAAGCACATATCAAGGATTCAGAAATAATAAGTGTTAATATTAGTTTTTTTTGGAACATCATTAGTATTTACATCCATAATCTCAGCAGTTCTAAGTGCAAGGCTGGGGTTTCAGTGATTAATTTTCAAATAGAAAAAGAGTTTTGTCAATTTATCACTTCTAATCTGTTCAAAGATTAAGCCAAAACTCTTCAGTGAGACTTCATAAATAATTGTGCATAACTAATAATCAAATAAACATCTACTATTTAGCTTCATTCTTAAAATAGTTGACATATGCCTACAGGATAAAGCATATATCGACCAAATAAACTGAAGTTATAGATAAGGGAACTTCACCACTTCCTGAGGACTCAGTGATAAAACAGCATAGAACCAGGATTCAGGCTAGTGGCCCGACACATTCCTGAGTGCATAAAACTAGTAGTAACGGCACAGAACTTAAGAGATGTATGATACTATTAACAACATTCATAACTACAATAGCTGTAGTCAGGTATGACTGACCCTGCAACACAAGCATTTAGGAAGTGCTTTAAAAGGATATGGTGAAGGATTCCATGGTGTTGGCTGTGTTTACTAAACAGTGTTTTACAATCCTGCAGCCACAGTGCATGTGCTGGCCACATTCTGCCTGTGGAGCAGATGCATTCCTCACCGAGGTACCCTACTCATTTTATTTGAGGTATCCAGTAGAGAATAAACCAGGTCACTTCTGGCTTCTGTGTCTGGATTTCCTTCCAAAGTGCCCGGAGGAACACTATGCATCAGGATGCAGATGCAGTGAACACGTGGACCAAGACTCTAAAATGCCATCAAACATCTGCCCATGCTACAGATACAGCCAAAGAGACTGCAGTCAGCACTGTGATGGGTCACCACCTTCCCTGGATTATGGAGAAGTAAATAAATCATAAGATCTCAAGGTTATCTCCCATCACTTTCAGGTGAAAGCACAGAGAGGAGCTGTGCAAGGACAATGGAGCTGGGCAGAGGGGGAAGATTGAGAACACATAGTTATCTTGCCTTAACTTGATTATGCCTAAATTTCTGATGTGATTTCACCCAAGAAACACCATACTGACAGAAGCAGTTCTATAACAGTGAAGAATAAGAATACATCAAGAAGAAAAGCTTTGACAAATTCTTGGGATGTCACTGAGATTTCTGAATGTTATGTACCACAGGAAAAATGACAGACAACTGACAAGAGAGTCAGCATGGAAAACAGAAGGAAATTCAGACGTTAAAAGAAACCAAAGGAAAAATAAAAAGACAGCACCGAGTGCTGTGAGAAATAAAAAGAGAAAACAGATTTCTGATATCTCTGTGGGGGTTTGGTGTGGTGGAGGTTTTAGGTGGCTTTTTCTTTGTTACTTTTGCGGCCCTATTATAGCAAAGACTATCTGTAAGGACAGGAGTGATTGACAGATGCCTTTTCAGTGCTCACGGTGTGAAAAACATGAAGCACAAGCAACTTCAGCTTTGCTTTACTTTAAATATATGATGCGCTAAACTATTTCTTTTTTTTTTTTTTTAATCATAGGACAACTTGAAGGAAATGGCAAATTATTTGGTCTAAAACTGTTTCTGCTTTGTGTGGTGGGATAACGTTCAGTCACCACCGAAAACTGCCCTTGGAGAGGTAGAATTATGGCCTGAACAGGACTGAAGAGAGGAGTTATCAAAAGGTACAAAAAAAGTAATATTCTGTCATCTTAAATGCCCACGAGGTGCATCTTATATGCATTATACAGAGGTGCTGAAGTCAAACCCCTCATGAGTCCTGTCTGGAATGTGAAAGTGCATCAAATTCTCCCACTCCCACAGAAACAGTATCTGTCTGGTGAGATTTTGTGCTCTTTGTCTGGAAAACATAAGGGGAAAAAAGTCTCCAAACAAGTAAATCGTTACTAAAAATAGCTTTTTTCTAGAAACTATCAAGATTATTTTATGTAGAAAGATCATACATCATCATCAGGAAAGCAAAATCAGCTTCCTAAACTCTTATGATTGTAAACCAGAGTGGTTTCAACTTTCTAAGTATTTTCCTGTAGCTTCCAGTAAACCTGCCTGTTATCCCAAAAAGCATTTATTTCCACTGGCATTAGATCTAGAATTTAAAATACTTATCCAGATTCAATTGCAAATACACATTTGCTTGTAGCTCATAGCTTTTTGAAGCTGAGCTTCAGAAACAATGATTCAAGATTTCCAAAACCTGGGATCACTGAGAACTGAATATCGTATCCTTTAGCTCAGCCTAAATACAGAAGGAAGAACAAAATACAGGCAAGTAATTTTATTTACTTTAAAAAGACAGATGGGATGACATATGGGTTCAAAATACCGTAAGGACTCCAAGCCTAAAGCTATAAACCCATACATAATATGTAATATACATGTACATTTATGAGGTATGCATTGTATATTATGTGTATATGTATACAAATATATACATATATATATATGGAATAAATACATGGGATGTGGGAAAACTGATCAGAAATCTGTCACAGTAGGAAAAACAAGTGAAGCAAGTTGATTCATGGGAAGTAACAGCTCAGGGAAACACCTTCATATGGCTTCAGATAAGACACTAAATGATGTGCAGCAGCACACGCAAGTTACATAAAGAAGAAGAATAAAGAAAGAGAATAAATCTACCTCCCAAATCTTGTAAATATAAAGCCATGCGACGTGGTGGAGGAACAGAGCACATCTGACATGTCATTACCCAAGAATATAAGGTGTGGCGACAACACAGCTCTACATTCACTGATACCTGACACACATACGTAAAACATGACCCAGGCTACACAAATCTCTTGAACGTTTGCAGCTCAATGGATTTTTCTTTCAGACATCCCTGTGACAGCGGCAGAGGAGTGAAAAGATAACTAACGCTGCCATGGAAAGTAAATTCAATCATAGGGAATAACCAGAAACACAGGCTCTAAAGTGAAGTGGCAGTCTCCTGCAATGTAGTATTAGAATATGAAAGTCTGTCCTTTAGTTTTCCTTTAAAATACAGTTGAGTAGCTTACTCAGAAACCAATTCTTATTTTATTCTACCTAACTTATGCTTAACTTTTAAGATAGTACTATGTGTTCTATACATATGGCTACACAAGTTCTTTATTACAACTTGCGTAAGACAAGCAGCAACTCCCACCCACAACCATGTGCATTTATAACCCAGCTGAGGGGAAAAAGAAATCTTAAAAAATTAAAATGCAAAGAAGGATTTATGAATTGAATTTATTTTTTTCTCCACCAGTCAGCCTAAGTTGAAACATGAATAACTGATTTAACACTGAAATGGTATTCAAATATTGGACTCCAATCCCCTATTGCTTCTAAATTCACTCAGAAGTCAAGATTATTAATTCTTCCTGACAGAAAATCAAGATTTAATGATCATCTGATAACCCTTAGGAATTACAAAGTAAACTTAGATGATAATTCAGACAAAATAAAATGGTTTTACACATCTAAGGAAAGCATCATGCAGAATGCCTTGCTTGAGGCATTTCCTTTGGGTCAGCAACTGATTTTTACAAAAACACAGAGCAAAAAAGGTATATTTCAGAGTGTCCAGTAACAAGGTTACAAGCAAAAAGGGGACCTTTCTTAATATCTGTGGACCTTTTACCATGCTACGCTCTAATTAGATAAAATAGACAGAAACCCTTAAGCTTCACCTTCAAAACCTTCAGCTTCAAACACCTTCAAAAAAGCCTAAAATAGGAAAATGTAAGGAAGAATTTTAACCCGGTGACCTGGCTGCAATAAGAATGCTTACTTAAAGACAACATCACTTTCAAGATCAAGTTGCCTATTCACTAAGGCACATCAGGCCAAAATCGTTGCAATAATGTGCTCTGTACAATTTCCCAGAGAAACTGATTTCAGAAATGATATGCTGTAAATGAGGTTTAGGTAAATTTTTTGCTTTCAGGTCATGTCTGCAGGGAAGGAACATGAGAACTGACAGTGGTGTACAAAATGGAGACACAATCTGCACAGTGTGTGCACTGAGTTTTTTATTTGTTCCTTCCCCCCTATGCTAGAGCTCTCTGTGCCAACAGAAATGCCCTTAAAACCAAGTAGAAGCCAGTGACAATCTATTTATCTGTAAAATCATAGACTCTCTCAAGTCGGAAGAGACCGATAAGGATCATCAAGTCCAACTCCCTGCTCCCGCAGGAGTACCTAAAACTAACTCATACAACCAGAAGCATTAACCAGATGCTCCTTGAACTGTGAGCAGCTTGATGCCATAACAGCTCCCTTAGGGAGCCCATTCCAGTGACTAACCACTCTCAGTGAGAAGCCTGTGTTCAACTCATATTTTGTAGATGAATGATATACTTCAAAGCAATTAAGACTGTATCTGTCCAATGTACATACATGGCCTTTCCTTAACACAAAGTTACTATTACACAAAAAGAATTCAGCCAGGGGAGCATTCTGTCTAGCACCAAGTGAAAGATTACAGCAGAATATTTAAGGGCCAAAGTAAGCTCAAAAGGCAGTTCCAGTGGTGCAATAAAGAAATCCTGACAGGTGCTTCTCTGAAATCCTTTAGTTGTATAAACTTGAAGTGGGATTTAGAGGTTCCCACTCCCATGACCTTGCCAAACCTGTTTGTTTTACCCTGAGCATTTCAGCAGCATGCATCTGACGGAAGAGAAAGGCATACCCTGCTCTGTGCCATGTTTCATGAAAAGGGACCAAAACAGCTGTGAAACCTTCCCTGATCACAGGTACTAGTATGTAAGTGGTTGAGATATGTTAATTGCTTGACCAAAAGCCACAGCAAAATCTCCAAGTGATCAATACAAAATACAAACTTCTATAAAGCACGGATTGATTTATGTTCTCTCATTTAGCGTTTCTGTACAGCAGTTGACAATAGATTTTGGAGATCTTCTTTACATCTGCAGAAAAGCTGAGTGAAAATGAAAGATAGTTCCTTTTTCCTTATTGCAATTCTAACTCCCTCAGCATTTTTGCCCCATCAGCATGTATTTCACTCAAATGTAGTTTTATTTTTAACAACATGCTTCTGACATTGGCAAAGGGCTTCATTGATTTCTATGACAATCTCCACACATTTGAATTGTGCATTTAATCCATTTAATTTCTTGATCTGTATGTAGTTCTTGATTTGTACACATCACTAGTATTAAGTGAATTACAAAACACAGACCCACTTAAAGGTGAAAGCTTCTCTGTGCTGTCCTTCATTCTAACTTTAGATGACTTCTGGGTTCTGTAATGATGCCATTCTTATCTGTGAAATCTATTTCTTTGCTATTTTTAACCTAAAATTTAAAGGCACACTGAAAAGTGCTGAATGTCTTAAGTGGTACATGAGGAACTTGGGACTTGCAGGAAGTAATTAACTCTCTTTTGCCTTTAGACTCCTCCCTTCTCTATCTTCCCATTCTGCTTTGTCAAACTGAAGAAGTATTTTGAGATACCATCTGGCTATTAGGGAAAGTGGAAGAAGGAAGCTTTAAAAGCAGCCATGGTAATGACAAAAAACCTACCAGTACATGCACCAAAAAAGAAGAGCCAAAATAATTTATTTCACAATGTGCCAATGCCTTTCTTCTTCACTTAGGGCTTACAATAAAAGCAGGAAAGGCAACATGAAAACTAGTTAAAAATCCATTGGGTTGCTGTTCTTTTTTTAGGTAGGTTTTTTGACTTACAGGCATTTGACCTAATCCCAAGAGTTTCCCCTGAAACTTCCTGCTCCTGCCCCCAAACATTCTGAACTGGATTATGTCATTTCACTGAGGCATTGCGCACTGAACTGAAACACAGAAAGAATCCAGGGAAGAAATTCCTCTGCGAGCTCATGTAACAAAACGCCAATCAAGAAACTCCCAACAGAAAATGCTGGAGGCTGGTAATCTGAACATATATGCATACTAATCAAGTATTCCTTTAAGAGTCACTACAAAAAGCATATATTTATTATATGCTTTTTGTATCCTCTGCGGTAGTTATGATTAAGGAGACAAACCCCATTCGACATGTTTTAGAGAGGAGAGGCTGATGGAGGTGAGCTTTTGAAAAGAACATAGTTCCATTCCCAAAGAATACATAAGCAAGTTTCAATGCCTATGTCATGACAGATCTCCGAAGAAAAACAACACTTTCTATATCTCTGTTTAGCCATGAATTTTGTGGTCATTTTGGCAGAAGTTCCTACTGCTTTTCTCTTTCAATTCCTCAGTCTCTAAAGCATTTTATTTGTTCATGAATCTGCAAAATGGAAGATAATTACTGACCTGAAAAGCTTTCCTCTAGGACACCTGCATGAGTCAAATTCATATTTATTAACAGCTGCCTAGTACAGTCGTGTTTGATATACAGCGTTGATATAACAGGTGTGCATCTCTACCAAGCTGCTATACAGGGAAACTCAGCATTACATATAGCAGCTGGTTTAAGTTAGTTTCCTCTTCAAAGTACATGTAGAAGTAATGGGGCTCTCTGTGTGTATATTTGTGTGAGAGGCATTAAAAGTGAATGATATGAGGACACAACTGAGATGTAGGCTGCACTGAATTTGTGAAATAGAACTAACAAGGAAGTACTTGGGAAGTTTAGAGAGGAATATAAAACCACATCGAAACTCAAACACACTGTGGCCTTGGCCTGTAGAAGCAAGACAATTTGAGGCTTTCTGCAGTCACAGACCCTGATTTCAGTAATGCTGGGCCTCGAACGGTAACCCAAGTGCCTAGGAAAACAGCATCAGTTGTAAGACTTGCGGTCATTAGAATCACAGAACCAATCAACTTGGAAAAGACCTTTCGGATCATTAAGCTCAACCATTCCACAGCACTGCCAAGGCCACCACTAACTGATGGCACTGAGGGACTCATCTACATGGTTCGTGAACACTTCCAGGGACAGTGACTCACCACTGCAGCCTGTTCCAATGCCTATCATTTCCAGGAAGAAATAGTTTCTAATATCCAATCTAAAGCTCCCCTGGCACACCTTGAGGCCCTTTGCTCTTGTGCTATCGTTTGTTACTTTGGAGAAGAGACTAGCCCCCTCCTGGCTCCATCTTCCTTTCAGGTAGTTGCAGAGAGTGGTAAGGTCCCCCCTGAGCCTTCTCTTCTCCAGACTAAACAATTTTTAATACATTTTTAATACGGCTTCTTATACCATCAGTGTAAGTACGGAAAACCAGTAAAATATAAAGATGGCAAGTGGCAATGCGCACCGAAGGGATAAAAAAAGGGACAATATATAGTTCAGAGTGAACACAGAGAAAAAAAATGTAAGGAATGTAAATAAATGCAGTAATCTTTGCTACCTAATAGGAATACACAGACATAATTCTGTCATCAAGAAGTAACTTGCTCAAAATAACTTGCTTGGCTAGTATTTCCCCTGTGTAAAGGGTAAATATTAAACATTCAACTAACAGAAGTAACTGGATAAACTTAAAAAAGCTAATACAGGAGGTTTAAAAGAACTTCATATTTACTGAAAAGGAATAGCAGCCATTTTATTTCCATTTCCAAAATCCCACTATTTTTACCTCCAAACTCTCTTCCTAGCCAGATATTAACCTGTATCGATTATGAAAAATTTTTTGGTTTGCAGCATATTTCCATCTTCTCTATCTTAAATTTGAGCTCTGATTAAGGTTGAAGTTTATGCCAACTTTAAGAGTTGGATGATCATGTTTTGCCTGCAAGCTCCTTTCAAGTACACACTGCTACAGATGGTTTTTAAATGTTAAATACAGAGTTCACATGTTAATAACTTCATGCAGGAAATCCAAGCTTTCCTGCGGAAAGTGTTCTGCATGGATTCATGAAACCTCCTAAGAGTATGGACAAACAACATCACATGAAAGATGCTTTAAAACTCTTTGATAAGACCTTTTCTGCTTCCACCTATAAATCTTTATGTGCTTTAACTTAAGATTGCTCATAGCGCATGGCAAGACTATTAGAAACTGAGCAGGAAATCACTCGTGATATGGTTTGCACATTTTGGCAGCTGCTCAGGAGAGCAGCGCTTAATCCACAACATGTACATCTCACAGGGATACAGACCAGAGACAGAGTATTAAGAGGCTAGGTATGGCCATTTTATCTGGGAAAGGACTCTCTTTACAGCTCTTAAACATGATAACCATAAGCCTGATCCTGAAGAGCTTCAAACTTTGTGCTTACCCTGCTCCCAGCTTCCCTCCCATCCTCTGAAAGAGTTGCTGTCTGCAATTTTAAATGCCAAAGTTGTAACAAAACATTACAGATGGTGGCATTTGTGGAACTGATGCAACTGCTGTCTTCCATGCAGTAAATAGAAGTGATAATGATAAATGATGCTAAAAACTATGCTGTTATGGTTTTAAATTAACTACACAGCCAAAATTTCCCTTTAGATTAACATTCCGCAGAACCCTTTTATTAGACAGGTCCAAACGTTTTAATTTAATTGCTTACCTTGTAGCATTTTCCTATTTTAACTTCCTAGGAAAAACCCTGCTTCAATGTCAAAGGCTAAGAACCATTATTTCTGTATACAATGAGGGAAGAAAAACCCCGAATTCATTTCTCACTAGAAGCTCCATTTCAATCTCAATATAGAGGATAAAATTCTTCATTTTGAAGACTGCCAATGAAACTTTGAATAACTGCAGCTTATACTAAATACTACCTACAATAAAGTCCCCAGACACACTGCCTGCAATTTCTTCACTGTATTTCAATTCCCATCCACACATGCTCCTCTCTTGCTCCTGACCATCCCCTCAGTTGTGCTGAGGAAGCTGTTCTCTATGGTCACAGCTTATTCAGAACCACACATGCTGTTTACTAACCACAGCCACTCACACACCTCCTATCAGCCTGAGATGTCAACGACCAACAGAACAGGAATTTCACATTTCAAAAGTCATTAAGAGTTTAATTTAATTCCACATTAAACTGTGGAATATATTTTTTCCAGAGACAATCTGTGACCAAACTGCAGATTTCTATATATATAGCAGTGTATGTATACGAATGTAGATACATACATAACTCAAGTAGGGTTGTGTGTACATATATATATCCCCCCAACACATGCACACCCCCTTCTGCTCTGCCAAGCATTATTTAATTGGTAGAAAGCTGATTTTAAATATATACCACTATTAGATGATGTTGAAGAGGCCTTTTTCTTCTTCAGACTACAGGCATACA
Organism: Psilopsiagon aurifrons; assembly: GCA_025447955.1. NCBI lineage: Eukaryota > Metazoa > Chordata > Aves > Psittaciformes > Psittacidae > Psilopsiagon > Psilopsiagon aurifrons. The sequence continues at coordinate 33,645 of JAOEHY010012474.1, forward strand.
CTTTATGTTTCTAATAGCAAATTCCATTTGACATCTAATTTAAAATGCCAGTTACCCTAACCTAAAGCTCAACTACAACACACTGTTAAAGCAAGGAAACTTTCCAAAGGACAAAGCCATTTTCTTAATTTTAAGATAATTTTAGTCACACGTAATTGAAAATGTAATTTAGAACTCATTCCTTTATGTGGTTAATTACAGCAGAAAGATGATAATCCCATAAAGTAATAATTTTCTCTCTGAAACATGGTATCAAAGTAAATAAAATAATAAAATTCAAATTAATATAAGCATTTGAATCATACTGAAAATGTTAAACGTATACCAGTGTGTAATCCAGTCCTGATGATCAGGCACTACATGTCACAAGCATGTCCTAGCAGGTGATAAACTGACCATTCTAGAGCATCCTACAAAACTTGTAACAGACAGTTCTTACCTCATTATTTCATCACAAGAACAAAATGGTTTTATTCAACCATGACCATGTAATTAGTCCACTACTCTTCATAAGATGAGAAGAATGTATTTCCTAATGTCATCAGCCAAATAACACAACAAAGCCAAGGCTTTAATGCCATTCCACGTGAATTTTGCATCTCCTTCTTCAAAAGGAAAACAGAGCGTATGTGTTTAACCTAAATATCTGATTAGGAAAGAGAATGAAAATTCTTATGCAGCGATTGTATCCGATCCACCTGCAGCAGAATCCATGACCTATTCCCCTTTTGAAAAGGGCACAGGAACAAAATGAACTCCTTGCCCCTGTTCCTGAAAAACAAAAGTCTCATTTGACCTAAAAATCTTTGCCTCAGTCCCCACAGCCCGTAGCTTTTCTCTGCCTAGATTCAGCAGATCAGAACGGTATCGGTAGGTATGTGGTTGACGCAATTAAAGCCTTCTGAACATTTTTGTCTGAAGATCTTTAGAGTAACTTAAGGGGTTTTACTACAGCTGAATAGAAAATACCTGTCACGCATGAACCACATCAGAGATTTGCTCTGCTGAGCTACATGGCTAATTTTAAATTGCTAGCATTGCACCTGCAGTTAAATTCTCTAATTTGGTAACACAAGAGGTCTCTGGTCTAAAATATGGATTTTCCTAATAATTTCAATTCTCTTGGCACAGATAATTTTAAACTCTGAATATCATCTTCCCAAGGATGCATGTCCCTGAAGAAAGGCTTTAGTCTCTCCCCGAGTATACTGTGAAGGACCATTTCATGACAGATTATACCTGACAGTCCTTAGCAATAATGTCAAGTATCAAAAGTACTGGCCAATAAATAGCGCACACTGCAAAGGCTGCAAATGTCAGTATCCAACACTAAACCTCAGCATCAGAAACATTTGCAGAGACACTGTCATGATACCCTGACTAGTGCACAGCAGCGCTTTCAAGATAAGTTTATTAGAATCATAGAATGGTTTGGGTTGGAAAGGACCATAAGATCATTCAGTCCTAACTCCCTGCCATGGGCAGGGACACCTCACTGTAGCCCATGTTGCCCCAAGGCTCTGTCCAACCTAGCCTTGAACACTGCCATTGATTAGGATGTCTTTAAGTACTTAGTTCCATAAAACATAAATACTACATTGCTGTCTATTTTCATTTGTATGCAATGCAGTGAGGGGATGTGCAAGTTCAGCTGTAGGGTTTGCTCTGGTAAGTCACCTTGACTTTACCACCACATTGCTGCTGAAAGCAAGAAGCGGGCACTGTCCAATGAACAGCCAAATTACCATGGCACTCTCTCATCACATTCCTACTGCTCTTTCTCACTTCACTCCCAAAAGCCTGAAATACTTTATTTCAGAACTGTAATGTGCATTTTATTAACAGCACACTCATACTTTACTTTAAAGTAATTATTTAAAGACTTGGACTATATTTGAAGTTGCATGAAAAATTTCAACTAACGTATTTCTATTTACTAACCCGGAGGCTGTACTTCAAAAACCAATGCTGTCTTAAAGGCAGCTTGTTGCCCTTTGTGTAGTATGAGTTCCGTTAGAGTAAAATGACATATTACAAGCCTGCCAGAGCTTTATCTGTATAGAAATCACTTCCAAACTCAACTGCTTCAAAGAGTGCCTAAAATCCACAGTAATTTGGATTAAGAATTTATTTATATTATGAATTATACAACCAAATATGAAAATGGTCACCATCTTATCAACATACTCTGCAGACCCCCAAATATGGTAGTTTGAGATACTTTTCATTGAAAAGAACAGAAACTCAGCCACTCCAACATCCTTAGAAACAAGTAAAAACTTATTCAAGAAAGGTCACTAATTAAATGACAGCCGTGTGAAATAGAACAAAATGATTTTCATGATAAAAGCATTTGCTTACTTAAAGAGTATGTGGTTTTCCACCTGCTGGAAAAATAAATATCTCATTTCTTTTATACCCACTTTCTGAGGGGCTCAGTTACATGATAGTGATGATTCTTACTGCTTTTAAAGGCAGTAAAAGGTGAAGAAAAGCAACTTATATTAAGTCTAAATAAAAAGCTGCTTCGCTGACAGCACTCCTCACGCACAATCTTACCCTTTTAAAGCAAATGTGTGATCCTCATTTGTCACCTGGAAGGCTACTGTAGGAAAAACATCAACCTAATCAATGAAAGGGTCACTATCACCTGCCCAAACCCTGTCTTTTAAAACTCTCTTTAGGGCTTGGCGCAGGGGGTTTGATTCAGTAGACCTGAATGGCTACCCAGAAAAAATCCATTCAGAAATTAAATGTATTTTAAAGATCAAGAAATGAAAAGCACATGTTTAAAATGAATACTAAATCACAACTATCAGACCAAGCAGTGATCTTGCCATTGCTGACAAATATTACCTCTTAATGAACACTATTTAAGAGTGACCTGTCTGCCACAAGATGGTGATTGCCAGCTTTGCGTTGTAAGCCTTGCGTGTTCAGCACACATTTAATACACCTAACAGTACTTTACGTTATATTTGTCCCAGGATAAAAAAGCCTGTTTTCATAAAATAAACAAACCCATAGTTAGAAGATAAATACTACAACTAGAAGATACTGCTACCACTATCCTGCCCACTGTGCAGCCAAATAAAAATGAACTCAACAAAATAAAGATGTTTGTAAAGATGTTTTCTTGGGGTTTGTTTTTGTTTTGTGGAAAACATCAGTGGATCATTTGGTCTTTCATCAGTAGCTGGGAAAATGTCCAGGTAGGAAAATCAGCAATACAGCAACATGAGGTTGGACTGGCTACTGCCTGGTGACAGAACACAGAGGACTGATTACAGAAACCTGTTGCAACTTGAATAATTTCCTTGGCCAGTAACTTGAAGTATTGCCAGTATCTTTATGCCTGCCTAAGTGAACAAACGGTGGAATATGGAGAACTTCCCTTTTCTTCCAGGTCTTATTCCAAAGGCAAAGTTCTAGATCAGGTATGACGATGAAGTCACTGTCACTTCAGTCTCCAAACACTTATGGCTACTCATATCCACTACTGTGTGAAACTGATATACATACTTTTAGCTACAGTCCACACTTGCGTCTCCTACCCTCAGCTGGAATGATTTGATCTAAGTAATGCAACTACTTAAAAAACCCCAAACCAAAACAAGACCTGGAAGGTGAAGTGGCTAAACTGGTCACCTTATTCTTAAAAACTCCATCAATAAGTACATAAAAGTTTTAGCGCAATGCTGGTAATCCCAGGCTGCTCTAGCAATAGGTTCTATGGATTATATGGAAGTAAGTTGCATTTTTACTTCAGTATATGCTATTGCTACTACATTAATATCATAAGGAATGAAAATGGTACAGTTAATGTTTAGAAACAATATCCATACTGAACATTCCTGCTCAATAAATTTAACAGTAAAACCGAGCAGCAGCAGCAAGACCTCTTTTTAATAGAAAATGAGGAATAAAGACAAATGAAACTAATATTTAAAGAAATAACTACAATTATTTTGCAAGTTAAACATTTTCTTCAAAGCATGACAATCAGATAAATGGGGAGCGACACTATAACGAACACGCACCGCGGATTTCCATAGCAGGAAAATTTACACTACAACTAGCAGACACCATGGATTATCCTAACAGGAGAATTTACATGGCAGATAAGCTGAAAGTCTATAAACAAACTGAATTTATGTATCAGCTCTCTCTCACAAAGTATTTGACATTTTGGTTTATTTCTGCATGCAGAGTCACTTCTGAGCTAATGTCTATTTAGAGTCAATAGAAATTCTATAGGTTTATGAAATGCTTGCGCCAGCACAGAACTTTTTTTACATGGAAGTGTGTGTCTCTATTGATACAAACACACCTGTACATATGGAGACACATATTTTTCAGTCTCCTTTTCTGCAGAGCAAAAAATAGTTTTAAGCCTTGCATGTTCCCATTCTAGAGCACCAAGATGAAGTGAATGATAAAAAGACATGCTGTTTTCTGAATGATAGAATGTTTTGACACTTTAAAAGTGTTTTACCTCTCACATCTGTAATTTGCACCACAGACAGGTTGTCTAAAGTATGTTCTTAAATATATCAGTCTTGCTCATGGAGCATTTTACTCAGATTTGTCTGCTACATTCAAATATCGTCTGAGGTACTCCTATGTATAACATGACATGAAAGATTCCTTCATAATTCCTTTGGAAAATTGCTAGAATCAGGGCAAGTGCATGCTGACAAACATGACAAGGATCACTGTTACCCTCTATGATTTAGAGATACAGATAACCAAAGAAAAAGCATCCAAAAATCCCAAATAATGGAACTAAACTCTAACAGAATAGAGACATGATGTGCTCCATCACTAGGCTTTTTGTCTTTTGGGTTACCATAAAAATCACAACCATCTGAACAAACGAATATAATACTATTTCCCTAGGTATTTCTGTCCTCTACGTAGGAATCTCAATAGGCTCCTGGTGTCAGAAGCAGAGCATTTTACTTCTGGACTGTCCTGTTTATACATTTCTAGAGTTTCTGGAACAATGTCTTTTTAAAGACCCCAAGTACTGAGCATGAGGGAATCAGTACTATACTTGTAAATAATTCACCAATGGTCAGAGGTAAAACTTGACATACCGACTTAGACCTTCATCCTCCTTTGAAGTACTGCCATTTTCTGACTCTTCAGCAAAAGGTTGAGAAGCATGTTAACTTTTTTTGGTTAGCTTTTCTAAACATGAAGTTTGAGAGGTTGACTGCAGAATGGCCAAATTTACTTAAATGATGACTTGTAAAGAGCGTGCCTTCAGTACATGTACACAGAGTGAAATCTTCATGATTTGTTTGCGACATTTGGGCAACATGTAAACCTACATGCAACAGCCACTGAGCCCAGAAAAGTTGGGAATTCCTAATCACTGAGTTCATATAAAAAATAAACAGTCCATATCATTTTAGATGCAGCATGCACAGCTATATATACACACATAATTACATGTATAGTTCACTACTTGGAAAACACTTCTGCTACTACTTCACACCTCCACTTTGATATCTCTAATTGTAGAAGACATCTGTAGAAAGACTGAATGATACACTCATACTTCTTTAACACAATGCTGAAGTTTATAATACACTATTCTTTAAACAGAATGTCTAGAAATCCCACAACTTGACTACCATTCAGTCTTATTTTAAGTATATTTTGCTTTGCAATAGTTGTCTTTGAAAGATAATTGCAGGGTTGTTTTGCTTTCCAAATTCACAGGTAATCTATTATATGAATAATGAATTTATTTAGTTTTACAGCAAGATGCACTCTGCTGTTAAAACAGCTGTTTAAAGCAGCTTACAAGTGAGGAATTCTGAGTGCTAAGTACACATCAGAGCTAACAAAAAATGAGCAAAAGTAAGGTATATCCTCCAAATTCTGCCCATATACGCAAGTACACAACCACAGCCCTCTTATTTCTGTGAAAGTGAGAGTTCACAAAACAAAGCACAAAAGCACCTAAAATACATATGGCGAGAACATGCGGATACTCTGTTTTAAGAGATATGGCCCAATTTTCAGTGTGGTTAAGTCTTATTTCCTTGTAAATGCTTACAAAGTTTTATAATTTCTTACAAGTGGCCACTTTGTGCCTTGGAATATGCAGGTTCCAGTTTTCAGTAGTGGTAATACATTACAGTATCCAGCAAAGAAACCCAGTGTCTAACTTAAGAGCCACTGACTTTCATATTTGCAATTGAGAACGTGTAAAAAACGCCTGCAAAATATTATTTCCAGTTCAATTACCACTGTACTGCTCGTAAGTTAATAAATCCTTATGAAGATCAGACACTGAGAAGGATGCATGATTATACATCTGATGGAAAGAAATGGCACAGTTAGGGAGGATGATTCTGTCTGCATCTGAGGATGTGTAAAAAAAAAAGTTTCTGCCTTAATATATGCTGTTTGAAAGCCCTGAACTAGTTTTCAAAACTTTATCCTTCAAAGGCATTCTTAATATTCAAAAAGACCTTGCTAATTAACTCCTAAAACTACCTCGAGTCCAGCCTGCTTCTCCTGCTCCTTAGAAAAGTTTTAATTACACAGATTAAGCACTGGAATTCCAGCTGTCACCTTCCAATCGCTTTCTTCCTTTTTAAATAAGGTGCTTTTGTGCTGATCTCTCCCTTTGCTTTGAGAAGAGCTTTGGAAGGGTTGTTTTTATGATTTAGAAATTCCAAATGATGTGGCAGTATGGAAAGCACATTTAACCACTTACACGACACGTAACTTGCTGAAACATTACGACATCTGGCGATCAGGCCAAGTTTTACCCCACAGATAATTATCTGAACACTCAAATGGTAGTTACAGAGAAGGTCTTGGCACTATCATGAGAAGGGTGCATGGTGACAGCACAGGGGACCCAAGGCAAGAGTGCTTTCAGGGTAAATTCCTTCTTTAGGTAGAGGAAAGCTAATCCAACTCCATAGTGACAGCAACTAAATATAGCAAGGCTCCCAGACAAGTGTTGGAAACTTTTTTGCTAGAAGTACTCCAGACAGCTTGTCAGGGAAGCAGACCTAATCTTTGTCTCTTCCCTCAGCAAAAGGTTAGATGAGATGACCTCAGAGGTCCCTTCCAGATTAGAGTTCTCTATGATTCTGTGAATGCATAAGGCTACATACGCTACCACCAGTGCAGTTCTCTCTCCTTTCTGTATTCCCATTTGGAGGAAGGTGGCCAGAAGAAGAAGATTTCAGGGGATTTTATCTACGCGCTTGCAGCTACTCTTAACAGTACAAATCAACTAGCTAATACAGTAGGAGCAGCTCCATGGAAGTGTACTTGGTTGTGAAAAGGTCACTTGATTACTTTTGCTAGCGTGCATGGCTCCTTCTGCCAGTCTCATGGCAGGGCCTGCTTAAGCATGTACATGCAGACAGTGCTCTCCAGCCAGGGTGCCAAGCATGAGCCATTCCCTGGCCATTCTCTGGCCTTAAGCCTTGTGAAGGTCATGGGCTCTCTAGCTATGCCTTTTAGGTAAGCGTGTGCAGGAAGTGAGATGGTGATGCTGAACAATTTAAAAATAGAATAAGAATCATCAGAAATGCCTAAATCCCTTAGCCCAGAAATCATTATGAACAGCTCACACAGAATTTATGGCAAAAATCTGAATTACTCAAATTATATTTTAATCAAGGTCTGCTAATATTTACTCGGTGTGCTCAGCAGGAAGCACTCTCCTGGAGTTCCAGTGCCGATAAACTGGCCAAGTTCTGTATCCTTATAAATACAGTAATTTGTCACAAGTGTCTCCAGACCCATCCGAAGTTATGTACCCAATTTCCCACAAATATGAAGGGGAATTCTCACATTTCAGAGTAACACAACATTTATCTGGGGTTCTGATCCAGACTAACTCAGCACAGACTTACACAGGATGCAGTTAGGTTCATAACGGCAACTCCCCTCGCCAGCTGAACATTTCTCTTGCCACCACTTTCTAGATGTCTGCACGAATTGCTCATCACTACACCAGAAATCTCCAGCTCCCCCTAGTCCCATCTTCCTTGCTACATCTTTTCTAGCTCACTGTGAACAACACAGCCTAACAACTGCTACTGAACTTCAGCATCATCTGCAAACTAAGACTTCTTAGAGAAGTACTCTTCTGAGAAGACACACAAAGAGCATTTCCTTCATTTCCTTCAAACTTCAGTAGGCAGATATGTTACAATTCCCAGTTACTATCTATGCTGATATTTATCTAAACTGAGTATTTACCTTCATAAGAAAAACATAGAAATTATAAGTAGTTCTATGCTACAGCTATCTACAGCCCTTAAAAGTGGAACTGAATATGGTAAAAAAAATTACTACATACAGCATTTGTTCTGTATAGGATGTTCTTCTTTTGCTTGCTGTTAACAGACAAAATAAGAAATCCTAAAATAGCTTAATCTAATGAAGATACATTTTTCTTCTTAGACAGCTTGAAAACAGGGGGCACTTGTGGCATTAAAATTGCTTGAATTATCAAATCCACTGAAATGCAACAACACTCATACAAACAAAGTTTCATAAAACCTTTTGAAGGCAAAGAAACAATGTTTTCAGTATAGAGTAAGAGACTCAGATTTTAAGAAAGGAATAATCTAGAGGTGGTAAACACACACTGCAGTGAGTATCATGGAAATGTAATGACAAAACAAACCTTATCCTCAGGTAATCAGAGTTAGGGAAGCAGCAGCTAGTCATCTCTGTACAAAGAACTTCAAAACTAAGACTCAAATCAATGTCTAACAGCTGCCAGCAACCAGACCTCCTGTGTAAAATACCTTCTTCTCTTCCCAAAAGGAAAGAAATAGTCTCTCCAAATATCTTTAGCATGAAAGCCAAAAAGGGAGATTTGGATAAATGCAACACTTACACTTCACAAGTCTTCAGAAGGATAGTTTTCTCTTTTGTGAGAAAACACTACAGAACACTACAGCATTCTAGTCACTACCTAGCTGACAGTACATCCTGCTTCCCTAGAGTTCTGGGAATTGCAGATCACAAGGGGTTTATTGCTGAAATGCAAGGGTACTTCAGGCCAATAATTTCTGTCTAGACTATCCGGGGAGAATGTGATCACCTTCAAACCATGGTAACGACTCTATTCTACAACACACTGCAGAATTTGGGTGCTTATAGAGCTAGAAATACATTTTTACAAAAGCACTTCAATATATATTTATACATGGTAACAAGTGTTTCTGCTAATTATTTGTCAAAAGGTAAAGTTCTAGGATGTATGTCCTACTAATAGCAGATCATACTTAAGAATGACCATATGATCTCTACTAACGTAATATAAATGATAATGTTATATGCTTATCATAAAAATCAAGCATATGTATTATTACTTCTTGTAACCTGAATCAACTCCAGAGAAATCTGTGTGCTGACTGAGTTCAGTGGCAGCAGAATCAGACACGGAGACTGCTTCATTACTATGATATCACTGGAGTCCTTCCGTCATCTGGTTTTGAAAGTTTCTGAAAATTCTTAGAGACAGAGCAGATATCATGCTTGAAATCCTACAGCTTCCTACAGAGCACTGAAATCCTTTGCCAGCCATCAGCTGGGTAACATAGCACGGAAAAAAATCCCAGTGATATGCAGAGCAGTAGAGGAAGCCTGAAAAGACAGGCAGAGGCAGAAACATGCTACCCTTAAACTGGGGTAGCACTATTACAACTAAAAGTAATAAAAACCCCCTCAATAGGCACATGGGTTTCTACCAAAATGAGGTTCCCTTGCAGGTAAAAATACAAGTCCATTAAAATATTTCATATAAAACAGCCATAGCCAGGCTTGCATACTGATGGCAGGTAATGGTTCATCTGCACAGTGCTACCAGCATGACTGAATCCTGCTCACACTGCCTTGCACAAACCTTATTATTTCATCATCCTCCCGCTGCAATCAAGCAAAGACAGCTACAGATGGTCACAAAACAGGTATGAGAGATAAAGGAATAAAGCTGATAAAGCTCAGCTTTCCTGAGATAGACCCCATTTTCCCTTCTTCTCAGCCAGAAAGCATTCAACAACTGGGAAAGAAATATAAAAAAAAAAACCCAACATATAAATGGAAGTACAAATCTGGAAAAAATAGAGAAAGTGACTGGGAATAACTTACATATTGATGAGATACTAAATTTGGCAGAGATTTGGGTATTGCAAGGTGATACTCCACTACAGCCAGAATGGATTAGGGTTCTACATCAATTCCTACATTTGTGTAGTGATTATTTTATGCAAGGGTCAGGTAACCATCTTTACTGCCCTGTACCAGGGCGGGTGGTGGAAATCTCACAGCCATCATATGAAGGGGATGAATTTTGAAATCCGTTTGACATGTGGGACATTTAATACTGCACTGAACTCTGTTTCTGCATGTGCATAGGAGTAAGAGTCACCCTGAGAATAAGGCCAGCCAATTCTTTATTACATCTTTATAAAGCGATAGTTCCTCTAATGTATGTGTTTCATTTTCCTACCTCGCCTCAAATAACAAGAAGGGATCTAGAAAACAGCAGAATGTATCAGTCAACATCTTTTGTGCCACATGCAATACCTGTTTCCCATCCATAAATTTAATGAAGCATTATGATACTTAAAAAAGAAATATTATAGGTTAAGTCAACAGAAAGCCAGAAAGAATACAAAGGAATACTGACATACAGGTTATCCCACTTTCAGGTACTTAATGGTTATGAAACTCTGATTTTCTGCTTCCAATATATTCAAAATGAATTTAAAAAGTTGCAATAAACAAGAAAATTGGAAATATTCAGCTAATAATTTAGTGTGTGTTTTACACACTTTCCTTTAGATGTCTACAATATTATGCATGCTTGCACCCATAATCATCTATTTAAGGCAGGCAAGGTACTTCCAAAACCTGAAAATCGGAGATGGCAACATTCATATATGACCTGGAACAGCTATTTACAACCTCCTGCTGCTTTGTCAAGCTCCTCTTGTTTAATCTTTATCGTCAAATTTCAGTTATTTTTACTTTGCTGTGTATAAATATTCCAGACTATGAATACAAAGTTTTCAGCAAAGTTAGAGGACTGCACTGGTTTTGCAAGTAAAGAAGCATCACTCTGCAGACAAACCAGTTATTATATAGTTTTGTGTTTTAATAGCTCATGTATTTTATCTGGTTTTGTTCCTTAAACCGGTGACAGGGTGCACCGTTGAGCAACCTGCAATTAACAGGTCAAGCACTGAATGAAATGTTTTCTAATCTACCAGTACTCAACTAGCACTTTAGGCTCCTAAGTTATTCATACCAGCAGGAGGCTGTGGGTGAACACTACCCCCTAGTCAAAACCCACAGAGACAAGCCTCAGGATCACTTATTGCTTGGAGTAAATAAACTCAATAGGAGTTCAGGTAATCCAAGCACATACACTGCCTTTCAAATTCAATAATTGCTTTATTTTCCTTCTTCTGAATTATCAATTTGTCAAAAAATTTAAGCACTGTTGGTTTGCCTTTTTTTTTTTTTTTTTTTTAAGGGAAGGGAACCTTTTTTGTCATTACATAAAAAAAAGCAGCAAAAAAAGGTGTACTCTCTTGGACAGAGGCCGTTCAAAATCAGATTATTTCCACAGCACTATGCTATTATTCACCCCTCAGTAACGTATGTACACTCATTGTCTCTGCCTGAATGCCTGTTTTTATCTGACTGAGGCTATATGGTCATTTTTGTATTTATTACTGAGTTACTAAGGTTTTTTTCTTCCTTCTTCTAAAGCATGTTTTTCTGTTCTCAAAAACTGGGCCACATGCCTCTGAGGAGAAAGTAGTGCATTATTTCCTTCCCACCTTTTCTTCATTTTTGGCATCTCTGAGGCCTGCTATGCCCAGAAGTGCTTCCACTCAAGCTGGACCATCAAATCAATTATCACAGCAGTCTGCTTTCTAAATATGAATGGCAATGAATGACAACAGGCAAGGCAAACTTTCAGCTTTGATTTGTCATTGGTAATGTACATTTTTGTGCTTTGTTTTATAGATGTTTGTTATAGTGGCAATTTGACCAAACTCTTCCCCCTGCTGTCTGCAGCTGCATTGTCTACATCCTGAGACGAAAAGCTTCACCTTTGCTAAGTCAAAGGCATAAGAGAAAATGAGACAGGGAACCATTATCAAAGTTCTCTTTTTTGCTCGTCTTTTACTACAGTCGCTATTGTCAGTGAGAACAAAAACCCAACACAGTAGCAAACTTCACCTACTTCCATGAGTAGGTGTCCCACAATTTCAAGGTGTGATTGTTTTTACTGCTGTTGCATCGTTTCACAACAGATTTCCATTCACAGTAATGTTTCAGATTTCTGCAGGTAGAATGAGTAGTGACTGGCCTTGTGACAGTACTAAATGATTAATAACTATATAAAAAGCATCCATGTATAAGAGCTAAAATGTAAGACAATGCAAGCAAACGCATTAAATCATAAAAAGAGAAAAGAAAAACAAAAAGACATCTCATTCCATATGCACAATCAGAATTGGAATTCGATGGTTTCACCAGTGAAGAATCATTAAGTATTTTGTTATAAGAGTTAAGCTGTGGAAATATAAAAACTGATTTTAGAAAAATAATGTTTTTTCTAGTGCCTTCTTTCATTGAATCTACCGGTTCAAAAATGTACAAAGCCCGCAGTTTTTATGTTTATATACTATGCAAGTGGATTTTAGAGAGCAACTGGGACACATACTCAGAAAACTCTGGACTGAGTACACCTGAAGGCTTGCATTCTTGCCAGTATATATAAGCTTGGGGGTAGAACAGAAAAGCCCATATTGCCCATTTCTGTGAGAACAAGTTTCACCCCAGCAGGTAATAATTTATTTCTGCACAGACAAAAATAAAATAGAAAAAATAATCTTTTCTTCAGTCCTTTGAAAACACTGACTCAGTTTAAGGAGTCTCAAAGAGGGAGGTTTAATGGTACCACCTAGTGGTGTCCACGCACATGAACCAAGTGGGCACCATTTGGACAAGCACTATGGAAGCTTCCTAGATCCTGGTTTCAGCCCCCAGAACTGTTAGTGACATCCCTTGAACCATGACTTGATATGCCCTTGCTATTTTAGCACCTGGAAAAACTGAACTTGAAAAAGGCAGGCATGCTTTATTTTTTTTCTCCTGCATAGTATTTAAATCAGATCATGTAAACCAGAGTGCAATGATATCCAAACAGGCAATTCTACTCAAAATTATTTCTTCATATATGTTATTACCTTGACATTTAAAAGGCTGTGCCTGTAAAAGGCATGAGGCTACCGCAAAATGAAAGAATGTTCTTGTAGGACTCTCAGCAGGTAAAGCAAGAGCAGTAACAAAGGATTGCTGTTTAAACCACCCCCCACACCAGACATATACCAAGCAGATCAACTTTTCAGCATATAAAGACTGCATACCTGCATGCAAACACAGAGCAGCGCAATTCACCATCACGTTCAAACTAAACTGATCCAGAGGAGTTCTGAAAATGGGATTAGACCTTGTATTGATTATTCTCATATCAAAACGCAGCACTTAAAAATGAACACTTACTGCTGTAATTAATATACCAGATAACTAAGAAGTGACTCCATCTGCACAAAAATACCTGCAGCACCAGTCTCAAAGATTCAGTAAAAGTACAACTATCAACAGTAGTTCAAAATCATTTTCTCCTTAAATCAAAATGGTTCATCCCTTGAGCCCCTTCCGCTTTATTTCTTTGCTAAGAGATTAAAACTTCTACAATGAATTGTTAGAAAATTCTGTGTAGTCAAAGAAGACATTAGTGGGTCCTTCTGTTTTGTTGGGGTTTTTTGTTAGCTTAATACCTAGTCCTCTTCTATGGTCAAGGAACCAGTTCCTTTTGCATCAAATGACTCAAGCAGGTTAGTGGAAACAGGAAAAAAGGGTGTGTGTGTGTGTGTGTATGTGTGTGTGTGTTGTTTCTATTGAGTATTCTAAAGCTCTCTCAAGAAAGCTGCTTTCGCTAAATGAGCACACTGTGCATCAGCACATCAATTTGGGGACCGTGTACCCGATGCCTTATACCTACCAACTGGCAGACACACAGTCTTTGGTAAATAAATGATTGATTTAAACTCATTCTTCTCTATGCCTGCAGCAATAACAGATATTTAGAAACAACTTATCATTTTCCTTTCAAATAATCTACAGATACTTTATTTTACCAGCTGAATCAAAAAACCTTATCTAGCTACAGAGTATGAATACCTCTCTCGTGAAGACATGTTTAATATTATCTTTTGGTTCTGTGTGGAAGCAATATCCTGAAACACAGGAATATGAGTTGCAGCCATATCTACAAACCAGTTCATATTGCATAAAAGGAGGAAAGGAAAGCTTGGAACATTTCCTTTGGTCCTCCCCATTTTCCATATGCCAGTTGTGAATTATGCTTCATAAAGTAAATAACTAGTCAAGAGTGAAGAGATGAGCTGCTCCGGAGCACATCCGCAGGCCTGATGGGCTGACTACCTGTCAGATAATGTTGGAAGTAGGATTATGTCTGAAAAGGTTGACAGACCACAGATTTATCTCTCTAAATCAAACACTGTATGTTTAGCTAAACTCGGTGAACTTTAACTAATTGCCCATCACTACAGCAAATTCATATTGAATAGTTTTCAAACAGCTAAATCCAAAGCTTACACTAACTTACTTGAAATATGGAGCTCTTAACTGGAATTTCTGCTTAGAAAATTCAACTGGAACTGGAAACAGCAAATGCAATCTTTTAACCCTGATTGGTCAAGAGGAAGCCCCTTCTAAAAAAGCCATTTTTAAAAAACAAACTAAAAATATACATAAAAATATGCACTCCAAAACCCCCTTACTCCACTGGAGTTGAAAGTGGAAATCAAAACATTACCTGGTCCTATACACATCTTATTCTTCCGTACTTTTTGTGTTTTATATCATGTTCTAAAGTCATGAAGAGAAATTACTGGGGAACGGGAATTCCACTTGAAGAAACGTACATTATAGAGATACCCGAATTTATAAAATAAATCTGGTAAAAAAAAGAATCGAATAAAACAATCAGAACTGCAGTACACTTTTGGAAAATAAAAACATCTGTGCTTGGTACCCATAGGAGAGTTGTAATCCTGCCTTGGACTTCTCTGAACGTCCTTCCCCTTCCTTTGTCACTGAACAGACAATACAGTACAGCAGAGGTGAAGCTGCTTTCTGCCTAAGCAGAGGAAGCTTCAAAGATTGCACTTGAAACAGAAAATGAGATGGGGAAATATTTTTCCAGAGTTCTGTATCTGCTCCTTATAGATGAATATTTGTTTCTTTTGAAAGAGTACAGAAAGGAGTAGAAAGAACTCGCAGCCTTCAGCTCGCTCTGCCTTTCAGCAAAACCACAATTCTTTCCAAGCTAAGGAAAGGATTTCTGCTATCATGCACAGCAACTCTTGAAGTGAGCCATGGTTAGGAGCCAAGGGTCACTCCATTATAAAGGATCTTCATTTGCATGCACATACTTATCTCCAACAGGTGATGCATTTGCTTTGCAACACTGACTGCCTTTCAAGTACCCATTTCTACTTCTTCTGTCCACTGTCACTCAAGAGCAGTGAACAGAAGAACAAGTGAAGACCACTTTGCCACCTGCAGCAAACAGGTGTAACCACCAAATACCTGATCTCATTTTTAGCAAGATAAGCCAGAGCACTTTGCATTTCAATATCTGATGCATTCTCTATACAACACCAGCTGTTAATTTAATTGGTAAAGAGGTACTTTTTAAAGAAATAAAATAAAATTCACTCACTATTTGTCACTGGTTTTATAATCAAATAATTGAGCTCAGGATTTCAACTACTTCTAAACAATCCTACAAACTTGAAGCAACTATATGTGCGATCTACAGTGGAAGTGGTAGTTGCTTCTGTATTAAGTGCAACCTGATATTAGCTGGAGCTGCACTTTTTCTCTTGTTTTTAGGCTGCTTCTATTGAGATTAAATATTTCTTTTTTTGCACTTAAGAGTAAAAATAATGCTTTAGGAAGGAATACATGTTAATATTTTACCAAAAGGAAAATGAAATATAAAGTACAACACTGAAGCAGAAGCAGCCTTTTCACACAACATGTTTCTGAATTCATGGTACTGCTTGTAACACCGATGAAGTTATATACAAAACCTGGCAATGCACTGTAACCTACATTTAGAAGACCTGTCTAAAAACATATAGTTGCAGTCTGAGGAAGTCTGAGCATTGTTTCTAAATCAGCTTTTTGTCATTAATTCCACTATCCTCCTCCTTAATCCCTGGAGAAAAAAAATGATCCCATTTTAAGGAAAGTTCCCACTTTCACTTAAAATAAGGTATGTCATAATCAAATCCTGGTAACCTAAAGCCCTACAAAAGCATTTTATGCTTTAAAACACAAGCTGTTCCAATAACACTTTCCAAACGTATTCTACCTACTGTGCTTATTAGGTCCATATATAAGTAACAATAAAAAAGTCCTTAGCAGTCTAAAGTTACAGCCATTCTATTTAAAGATGGCAATGCACAATTCAAATCCACAGGTTTTACACACTTCTATGTAATTCTCAGAGCAACACTCCTTTATTAGCAGTATTTTGCAGAAACCTTTCTCTCAGATTGATGTTTTAGGGATATTTTAAGGATCCTCTGACATCATTTTCCCTTCTGAAATGTTCTGGGTTTTTGGCAGCATTAGGATAATTTCTCCAGCACACATTGCTACAAGAAGACACAACTCAAAGACAGCAAAGGGGTAAAGAATTTGGAGTAAACCTTTGGATTTCCCTCTGAGACATTCTGAAGTTTTTCCACATTACATCATAAAAAAGGGACATGCACATCATAAAATCAAATAGATTGGAAAAGACCTTTAAGACCATCAAGTCCAACCATTACCCCAGGACTGAAAAGACCATCCCTGTATTCTCACTGTTTTTTTCCCCACCCTATTTTCGTAGAGCTGCAACTTGAAAACCATTCCATATTGCAGTTTGAACAACAGTGAGTCAACAGACAGCTTATTACAGGTCCACAGTGAAGAAAGTTGCCTTAAAGTTTGTGAATCTTTAAAGAAGTTCGGCAATTTCTGGAAAATTATTATAACTTTTAAGAAACAGTAAAGATATGGAAGTTTATTAAGCATCTTTGACACAAAAGCCATGAATATCCAAGCTTATACTGATCTTTCTGTTCTTCAATACAAATGAGCTATAAAAAAACTGCAGGGCATGATACATGTGTTTTGGGAACATGGAAAATCCCAAGGCACATGAAAATCTGAACAGATTCCAAGCTCTTTCTGTCATATCTTGACAATCTTCTCAGGTTTGCTAACAAATCTATTCACGACTACACAGGCCAGATGATACCTCCAGGAGCTGAGAGCTTTAAACAAAGATCTTTTGGGATTTTGCTGTTTCAGTTTATTTTAAAATAAAAAATATCAAATTTTATCTCCAATTCGAGAGACTTTTGACAATTTAAACCTTTGTTTTCCTGAAAATGTCACCAGAGTTTCCCAAGTCCGGGACTGTAGCCACACAAGAGAATTGCAGACAGTGTTGAAGCTGGTACTGCTGACACCTGGAGGGCAGAAGGCACTGCAAACCCAGGCCTTGCCCTGCAAGCAGGAGAATTGCCTGTACAGCAGCATAACAAATGCTATACTCCAAAAGGTTTCAAACAGAACAAGAGCGATTGTTTAGTAAGGAACACAAGGTGCTTTACATTTCTTAGTCATTTCCCTTGCCCTATAATAACTTGCTTAATGGTATGTTTTACTTTTATTTATGAAAGCTTACTGTATTCATGCAGAAAGAGAATCATACTGCAGGTACACAGACAAAGCAAGTATGAAACAATCACAGGAAATCACAGAGCATTAGTTGCCAAAGTTCTGCAGGAGACAAAACCTACAGAGGATGGCATCTAATGACCTGTAGACAGAAAACCATCAGTGATAATTCAAAACCAGTCTTGATGCTATGTGAAGCATCAGCGCAAAAAAGAATCATAGAGACAATTTCAGAAAGCTCTCTGAACATTAAATGTTCCTGTGATGTGCCAGCAAAGCAAAAAACCCACATCATTTGTGCTATTCTGGAAGACAAACAAAAACCCAACAGACTATTACAGCATTGAAGCTGTTCAGGGTATTTTTTACCAGCAAGTCTGTACATATGCATGTACATGGGCACTATATACATGTGCACTCCCTCTCACACACACCATCTTACCCCATGTGAGATAAAGAGATAAATGTTTCAGTGGCTATTTATATACCAGGTGTTTGCAAATGTGTGGCCTTAATACCAAATGACAAGGTCAGCTACACATTCACCCAGCCCTACCTCCTGGCTCAGCCATGCAAGCACGCCTGTGGTGCGGCAGGTCTTCCTCCTAATGTGTCTTCAATACCTGACAATTGATACTCGGGCACAAAATGTTTTTGTTTTGGTGTCATGATGTAATTTTATCCTCCATTATACCTTAACGTGGCCAGGACAACAGGAATTTTGGAAGACCTTGGATTGTGTCTCAACAAGATGAAAATCAGTTTCTCTGTAGGTTTAATGTTCCGTTGGATTGCTTTGGCTTTGAATGTTTCAACCTTTCAACTACTTCTCTAACAACCAGATCTCTAACAGACATGCAAGTTCAGCAGACTGCTAAAGCAACTTCTTAAAATCTTATGCACACCCCTAAAATCTCTCTCATCACCTACGAAACTTGTTAATTCTTCAACAATACATCTTAAAAGATTTCCCTAAGTTTAAGCACAGCACAGAAATAGATACGAACTCTGTTCACTGAGATGATATATCGCTGTTGCCTTAAAATCATGATTGCCTTCACTGAAGAAGTACCTTTCTGAAATGTATTTTCCTTAGTAATAGGCTCTATATTATTTCCACAGAAAATAAATACTCAAAATACTCCCAAACCATAATTTGAGCTTCCTTCAGAGTACTCATCCATTAGGAAGGGAAATGAAACTTTTAAGTAAATCTCCCGTTCAGGTTTTCACTCTTTTCACTTATTTGAAGTAAAATACGCTTCTGCCAAATCCACCAGTGGCGTAAAGAGCAGTGTTTACATGGAAAGAAATTAAGAAATGCCTCTGGAACGTCTGACAAGACGGTAAAATATTTTTTTCTGGAGTTGATCATCAGACATGGTTTTGGGTTTATTCGGTGAGAAAAGCATGAATTAATTTCCAAACAGTTGATTCAACACCTTCTCACATGTTAATCAGCCCCCAGTAATGGTGAGAATTGGTTTTGTTCTCAAATCAACTTCTCCTCTGTGAAGTCATAAGGACCTTTTGTGTCCTCCATCCAATTCTATCTGATCCATAATTCTTGCACAGCTTAAAGCTACGTAATTTGACAATGTAACTTGAGGACAGAAGGAAAATGCTCTACCCTCTTAAGGCTGCATTATTCCTCCTCTCTCTTTCACTGAGGAAGCTCTTGTCAGCTTAGTATGACTGACAGCTTCTACAGACTGACCTAAGGAACCTTTCAGCCCAAGAACCTTCACACAATCCCTGATAAGTGGTGAACTGAAGTTCTACCTTGGGCATTGTCTCATAAGCCATCAGTGGTATCACTGGAGTTCCAAGGTCTCTCAAAAAACCTCACTGTAAACACTTGGAAGAAGATAAGCTCCCGTGGGAACACTGTCAGTAAGATTCTCCCCCCACTCCCTCATTATCTTATTTTAGAAATCTGTTGACTTTCACAAGAAATAAACTAAAACCACTCATAATAACCAAACATTTTCCCCATTTCAGTATGATGCGTCTGTTTTTCTTTGTAACTTAAATTTGTAAGAAAAGATGCAGAAAGGCTGACATTGCACTCCAGTAATATATTCATGGAGTTACAGGCGCACAGACACTGCTGCACAATTTCATATACCTGACTTAAAATTACTTAAATAGAATCCTCTTCAACAGCAGGAAGAGAAAGAACTGGAATACCTAATGCATTAACAGAAAATGGAAGAAAAATCCCCAGAAATAGAGAAAATGAGAAGTAAACACAGATCTAATGAAGAACTCCAGTTTCTTATTTTTAGGCATCTATCTGGAAGGCACTGTACAGTATTTATATGGTTTTGAATAACAATATTATGATGTTATATACTTCCATGAGAGGGTACAAGAGGATGAGCTAATGCCCACACTGATAGATATACTAGTTATAATCTCACAGAATCTTACAGCCTATGTCACTTTTTCCTCAAAAAAAGCGATCAGGAGTGTAATATACAGAGATCTTCTACGGAAACAAGCTACAATTCACATCAAAGCCTACTTTCTGCATTACGTTCTGAAGAGAACTGAAAACTAAGTTTTTCAAGGTTGGTAACTTGCTTTTACAGAACATAGCTCATTCTAGAATTTGGAATTAGAGTTACTCAAAATATGTCACTATTGAAAGTATTATTAACCTACATCATCAATCTCTCACATCTGGTTTTATTCATCATTAAAATTGTAGCATCGCATTGCAGCACCCTTTAAAATGTAACAGCATTCAAACTGAATCCAGCAATATAAATGTATTACCATTAACTAGCACAGAGAGGTTTTAGGATGAGAACTCCATTTTGGAGCTACATGCATTACAAATGTAATAGCTCAGCTACACTATGCTGAGGTTACAATGTGCCATAGGGAACCACCTGTGCCACAGTTTCAGAAATTTAATGGAGTTCCGACGTGAAGCTGTTTAAAATGCTGGTTGACCAGGTCTCAGCATGCCCCCTGAAACTGAAACTTGCCTGCAGCACAAAAGTAGGAAATGTAATTGCCTGGCAAAGTCAGACCTGTGGTCTTTTAAGCCCAATATACTATGAATGAATGGCCAAAGATGCTTTGTAGAAAGATGCAAAAAATCATAGTCTAAAACTAGCCGACAACTTGCCAATACACAAAATACCTTCCTAAAAATATCCACCCCAGTATTCCCAGAAGCATCAAGGTAACTGAATTCAGGATCAGCTGATACTGCAAAATCTATACTTCAAAATTGATAGTATTTTCCACATCTAATAAGAAGCTATAAAGATTAAAATACATTTTTTGGTAGCATGTCTCTAAATTAAGTTCATAATAAGAGTAAAAGAATAAGCATAGAAAAAAATAACATGGATCATATAAAGTCTTATCTATAATTCAGACTAGTTTGCTTCCTCAGCTAAACTATTCTAGTTTTTCACAGCAAATTCTTCTGTTTCATGACATTTTCTCTTTTCTGTCATTGACTTCCATTCTCTGTGTTTGCAATAGCACTCTCCAGTTCAGAAGCTTAAGCATTCATTACGGTATGCTAAAAATATATTAAAAATTGCTCTTTTGCATTAAAATCTTAAAAGGAACATGGAAACTTGACCAGCATCATATAACTTCCAGCATATTTTCATCAGAAATTATTAATGTTTGCCTAGAAACAGTCTTCTGTAAAAATTAAGCTAAATAAGAATTACACAAGTCAGTGAACAGTGTAAAATATTGACAGGCAGTGTTTATAAGGGATTGATTAATACACCTGAACTGCTCAGCTCTCTACTGACTGCTATGGAGAACAACAAACTGAGAAAAAGAAAAGGTAGAAATGTGAGTTTCTTTCTTCCCTGTTGGTGAAACTTCTGAGAAGAAAGACAGTAATACCCTCAAATTAGTCTCAGCTGACTTATCTAAAAAAGGCATTCAACCAATTGCTGAAGTTGGCCATTACAAAGACATCACAAAAACCAGCACGCAATAAATCTCAACAAGGTATACAAGGAATGAGCTGAACATAAATAAAACAAGAGTTCTCATTCTCTGCAAGAAATAAACAAGATATTTAAACTATAAGGAGAGAGAAACATGGTCTGCTATAGAAGGGAAAAGAAGGCAACACGCAGCATTTGCCACGGGCCTGTAACAAGCACAGTATCCAGCAAGTCTCATCATTTCTGCAATTACACACAACCACTGCTTGTTCTAGGTACCTTTGCCCCTAAGGATTTTGCTGTTTAGGTTAAGCACACTTGTTATCTACAGTGATTCCATCAACTGAACAATGAGTAACTCCACCTGATTTTATAAACACACACACACAGAGTAACATTTTGGATATCTTATAAGCTTCTTTTTCCCCATTAAACAAGATACTGACAGAATCCGATGCCATGCTTAAGAACGTTTGATGTCGCGTATGACCTTTTCCTAAACTGTCATTGTGTATTTTCACAGAATCACAGACTGGTTTGGGCTGGAAGTGACCTTAAAGCTCATCCAGTTCCAACATGCCACGGGCAGGGACACCTTCCACTAGACCAGGTTGCTCCAAGTCCTGTCTAACTTGACCTTGAACACTTCAGGGATGGCGCAGCCACAGCTTTGGGCATCCTGGGCCAGCGCCTCAGCACCCTCAGCATAAGAAATTTTTTCCTTATAGTGTCAACCTATCCTCTTTTACTTTAAAACTATGACCTCTTGTCCTATTTCAACAGATTCTACTAAAAAGTCTGACTCCCAAATCATGCCATTAGTTTGAATGCTTCTCACGTAGCTGATAACTATACAGTTCTGGTTTGAATATTTCAACTTTTTTTATTTCCAAGTGTTTCTGTACACAAAAATGCATTAAACTAGGAATACTACAGAGATATTTTCTAGTTCCACTGTAATTATAATGCATCATTCCATACTAAGCCCCAGGAAAACTTACATGCAAATATAATTTCAGGACTCCTAAAAGAGCAATAAAAAAAAGGATGCTACTAAATGCTTTTAAACTTATTTTCTTGATACACATACAAGATTGGAGCTCTCTTTAGTCCTTCAACTATTACAAAAAGAAATGTAAGAAATGCCTATAGGGTCTTCTGCAAACAGATGAACTCGCCCTTGCCACACTGAGGGTCACTCAGTAGCCAATAGAGTTGCATTAGTGCAGTGTGTCAGTCTCCAGAGACCTTTACTGGGCTGGGATCAACACCACCTTAGCCAAATCTACAGAGCATTTAGGAAAGTCCCTGGCACTTGGCTGGCTTCAGACTCGCTGCTCAGCCTCCTTTTGCCTGCAATAGATTCCGGCCTTATGTACAGCTTGTTGCATGAAGAACAGTTGCTCTGGAGAGACAAAGAAAGGTGTGGGCTGTTCACAAAGGGACACTGAATTAGTGAATTTATTATAAGCTTAAAAAAAGACCCCAAAAACCTAAGCTGCTGGAGCAAGACTGCTCCTTCAGCACCAGAACCGGGTATGCAGCTTGGGAAGATGCAGAGCTACGCATATTTCTCACAGTTTACTCACTGCTAAATGACAGAAGAACAGTAAGTGCCCACTTCTGTAAAGAGCTTTCAGATTTCCAGGTAAAGACAGCACAAGAAATACAGAGTAATGCCCTCTTTTAACCCATCCCTTGTTTTGACTTCAGAATAAAACAGTGGGGTGAGGAAGAAGCCCATTAAACTGCTATTAACAAACCACCCCCAGAGTGGAAGTATAAAACATTGAGAAGCAACTGTTTTTCAGGGCAAAAGCACTTCACATAAAGTACTGTAAAAATGTATGGACAAGTCACTGGAGAAAGTGCTTAAGATGAAGATGGTACAGCACCTTCAAGTCACCTTGACTTTTGAGTATCAGGGACTTCAAATGCAAAAGTAAAAAGAGAAGAGAGAAGAAAAGCAGCAAGTACTGGTGGGTTACACTGCCAACTCCACAGGTTGTGTCCTTTGTCTTGGCAGAGCTTTTCTACCATTTTCAGTAATCAGGCACTGCTGGCCATTACCTGCCCCTCTGCCGCTGGACACCCTGTCTTAGATCCTGAATTTAACCCGTTACAGATTATTAAGCTAAAATCATCAGCAAAAAAGAGTTATGACACTACACAGCAATGGAGATTCTCACACAATGACATAATTGCCTAACTACTAATATATAACTCCGGCAGTGTTCAAGGCCAGGCTGGACATAGCCTTGGGTGGCATGGTTTAGTGGGAGGTGTCCCTGTCCACGGCAGGGGGGTTGGAACTGGATGACCTTCAGGTCCTTTCCCAACCTAACTATTCTATGATTCTATAAGATGGTATCAACACTTTATAACTAAATGCTATTATTTTGGGTATGCTGAGCAGAGAATCTCATTTTCTCCTGATAATGCAACAAGAAACTTTCCATGATTTGTTCTGTTACATCATAACTCATAGGGTGAATATTGTCCTTCCAGAAGGGAAACAAATCAGGGTTTTTCAGTCAAGCTGGAAAACACTAGCAAGAAACCCGGGACATTCTCTCTGTGCTGAGGTCAGAGGCCTGTCAATTCTTCACTACATGCTTAGGACATGACGGAACAGAAAGCAGCCCTGTCTGCAAAACAACCATTTTGATCTAATGTCAGCCAAATTACTCAGCTAGCAAGTCCCACACTGCAGCAGCAGTTTTCATCTCTCTCCTTTCTTTTCCATTCATTATGTATATATTAAAATATTAAAGCCCATGTGCATTACCTCAATAAACAGTACTGCAGCAGAAAATTTTTTAACTAGAAATGTTTCACAATAATTGGATGAGAACAGTATCACTGCTGACAAACAGAATTCAAATGTCCAAATGAAAACTAAGTTAGCCTCGCATATCGTTTGCTACTACTCAGGTAGTTGGTAAGTGAATACATGAATATCTTCTGTGTGTAAAGTAGTTTCTCTAAGTTCAGGTACCACATACAGATGGAGCCCAAACTCAGCCATCTCCAGAAACAAGCCTTACAAAATTCTACCACATGAACTCAGCAGCCTCCTTCTTTATGACTCTTTTTGAGGCTGGTTACTACGAACAATTCTCTGAAATCTCAGAAAAGCTTTGTTTCAGTTCTACATCGTTCAGTTCTACATACGGCATTCAGAAAGGCTTTTGGAATTCTAAAGGCTTTAAATGCTTCAGAAGCAAATGTGCCAAGTGAACTCTCAGAACAAGAAATGCCATCATCTACACTCTGTATGAAGTCTATAGCTGATCTGGATACCTGCAGAGTCTTGGGGTGAAACAGACAAAAGCACTTTAAAGAAATAAATACAACATTCAGCTTCCAGGTATGAAGCACCTGGCACAGTCCTGCAACTGCCTGGCATTAGCCCACATGTTAGATGATGCCATTCACAAATGTCCTAACCCCTAGCAGTGGCATGCAATTCTCACAATCACCAATGGGCAATGTGCTTTGCCTTCAAGAGGGAACAGGTACTCTATGTCTTAGGCCACAAGAAATTAGGATAATTTAATGAGGAATCTAACACCAAAGTTGATGATTTAAAATGATAAAACTTGAAAAATGTTCTGATACTTTCAGTGTAAAATTTTATGCAACCCTTCTGTACAAGACCTTAGAGGGAATACTTCTCATACTATCTGAAATACATTCTGAAGCATTTACACTACTAAAAGCAAGGGATGGGTAACTCTCTTCAACCTGTGTAACTTATTAAATGCTTCAGATGAATGACAAGCTCAGGTGTAACTAGTAACAATTACATAGCACCACCTTTTTGAAGGACATTGCTCAGATCGTGTGTATGCCATTGGCATTTCATTGCATATTTCCATTTAGTCAGGTAAATTCTTGTCTGAGAAGAAAATTAAGACGCATTAATTAATTATTAATTGTCTAATTCAATTAATTGAGTTATATAGCAACAGCAATATTTATAAAGTCAAGAGTTCAAAATACCACTTCTTTAGGGTTGTCTACCAAACATTCCTAATTACTTGACACACGCTCTATCAACATGTGAACACTCTCATGCATACCAAGATGAGAGGATCCATTTGAAAGACAATTCATCAATCTTCAACACTTTCTCCAGAGAACTGTAATTAACACAGTAGCAATTATTCAAATGGATGCCAAATTTAGACCCATCTAAAAACCCTAAGCAGGCTGGACGTTAAAGTCTACTTTAGCTCCTTTTCCCCTCACTTCTTCACTTCTTCACCCTGCTTATAAGTAGAATTTATCTGAAATGCCAGTACCTCTGTGCACTACGGCCATAGCTTTCATGCTAAGCCACAAGAGTAATATATTATCTAATATTACTGCTTTAATTACAAAAACTGTAAGCCAAAATGCAAGCACAGTAAAAACAGATTACAACACAAATACCTATTTTTAACTAGCTTTGAGACTGTTTATGGAGCTCTCTGCACTAAGGTAATATGCTAAGACTCAGTTTGAATGGTACTATGAATAGATTTTCCTTATACAACCCATATTTATATTTAGCAGCAAAAGCAACCTTAAATCTCACAGTAATGCCTTGATAGCAAAACCCATAAGTTAATTATTGGTCATCTTTTTTATCTCTTGCTATTCTAGTTCTGATAATTCCAAAGCACTTAGATCACATGCGTAAGTCATCAGTCCACAATTCCTGACTGAAGCAAAAGCCTTCCATTATACAACTGAGGTAGCAAACATGCTTCTAAACACTCAACTTCTCGAAGTAAAATAACAAGATTTTAAGAGATGCCAGCTGAACAATACAGCAGGAATGGTGTTTCTTTACCATGGGTTGTTTAAAGAGATGCCCAAATATGTTCAAGATACATACTGTTTTTTTAAAACCTGAGACTAGCATTTTTAAAGTCCCTCATGGATATTTCTAACTTCGTAACAGATACTTAATGACTAAGATGATGACACACTGTTCCAAGTGAAAGGCAGCAAAGTAGGCTACTCAAACACCATTTCAGCTGCGCACGAACCAGGATGTGTTAAAAATGCACCTACCACATTTTTGGATTTGAACACTGATCAATCTTCTCATCAACTCACAGACATATGTAAGCACGTCAAAAATCAGTTTATTTACCTGCCACATAGAAAACGATTCATGATGCTCTCAGCAAAGCAGATAAGCTCTGACTGAAGATTTCTATTGAAGTATGTTTCTGTCAAATAAGTACTGTGCACCCAGAAACCTAATTAATTCTCAAGAACTCATTCAATATAATCAATGTAAATGTAAATACAGAAGTCAGCCTTCTATAAGTGAATAGCTCTGTCCTCAAGCAGAAGACATACAATTCCTAAAACTAAAAGGTTATTCCTATAATTCCTTTTAATTAGAATTGTGATGAGCTTCCATGTCAAATATACACCTACTTTCCTTTATTTTAAAAAACAAAAGCCACAACATACTTTAAATTAAACGAAGTGTCCAAACACTATCTAAAACCTATCAGAAGTCATTAAAAAGCAGTAATATTCTATTGACCCAACTGCCTTTTATCTTACAGAAGATAAAAATGCGGTGGCAGTACTTCAGATGGATTGCATAAAAGATTCAGATGTTGAAACTGAACAAGGGAAGTTCAGTGTTTCTCTTTGACCCTCCAGGTGTACTGATAATATGGAAATAGTAACAAGTGTCAGTAACATCAAATTCAGAAGTTCCTACATAGTGCCTACTATGCATCTCACTGTACTGACTTTGCTGGGTGGATTGAAAAATGACCCAAAACGTGTATTGACAGACCACATTAAATATTTGATAAACATACTTTACACTTAAATCTAAAGCAGAAAGAATCTGAATGCGCTTTCCTCATAGCAGTGCTTTCCAGGTAGTGAAAGACTGCAGCAATAATGGCATGCATTAGCCCTGCAATACTTTGGATATATATAGGAGAGGGCATTAGTTATTATTAACATTGTCAAAAAAAATCAGACTTCTTTGGCAAAAAAATGGAGCAGCTTTACAGAAAGACCCGTACTAGAATACTTACCTCTGGACAGAAATGTGCTTGAACTAATATTAGAGAGAAAATTTTGCTGAATCAGGCTTTTTTAATAATATCATACCCCAGATCCAAAGAAAAAAAGTCAGGGGGAACTGGTAGAGCAGTAGTGCTGGGGACACACTTTAACCTGGGCCCCTGTGATGAATACCACTTAATATCATTCTTTATTATATTCTCATACCAGGATTAGTAAACTTGCAAAAAGCAAGTACATTTTTAGAAGAGGAAGCAACATCTCTTGAAAGCAATTTCTAATTATTATTTTATAGTCTCTATGAGCAAAGCATCCACTCAAAGGATCACCTCTGTACTTAAAATCCTGTAGGTGAAAACAATAAGGATACAGAATAAGCTTAGGAGAAAGAATCCACACAAACTTGATGCACATTCAGAAGTCCACATGACAAAGAACATACACAAGAACAATGAAATGAAAAACTAGGGGAAGAGGACAGGAATATTTTATTATTAGTTCCACGACCAGATAACAAAACATTTTTTACTGGAAAAGTCTATAGTTATAATGCAACCCATTCAATTGCAACTTCTCATTTACAGGCTTAACCAATAGAAAAAATGCAGTTAAATATATGTTAAATGAGTTTTACTTTGCCAAACCTGTCTGTATGTTTCATCAAAAGTTTTTTTCCCAGTAAGAAAATGCGGTACTGAGTCATGCCTCCATGCAGGGTCCCATTCCAGATGAACAGAACTCCATTCCCTTCCTGTCCCAACCTCCTACCCAGTCAGTGCGTGTCTCAAAGTATTTTACAGACAAGACCACGTAAGCACAAACATACACTACAAGGGACAGCAGTGACCTCTGGAAAAAAAGTCTTTGGTAGAATGACATTCTTCTGGGATAGTTGTAAGTTTACAGTAATTGAGTTCTCCTATTCAAATAGGATGATCCCTCCTAGGTCCAAACCTACTCACCCAAAGCTAACAGTGAACACATGCCACTGCAGAGGGTTTTCTTTTGGAAAGCTGTGGCCCGTGGTTTTTTTTTTGTGCCAATATGCTTAAGAGCACCACTAGCAGTGATGCTACAGTTTGCTCCTTTTAATTAAATTTACTCTGTGAGACCACTGGAAGCAAATACAACAAAAGCCAAATTTTCACGGTCTACTGGTTGTAACCATTGAGGGGACTGTAACCTTCTATAGTTTTCATTTTCACCCTGGGTAGATGCAAACACAATAGGCAAGTTTGCAACAAGACAAATCTAGAGCATATACATGAAAATGTACACATGGGAACTTAGGGTATTGCTGAGCATTTTTTTGGAAGGCGTTTTCTTATTTGTGTCCTGTTTGTTTTGGTTTTAGGCTTTCTTTAGGGGCTACCTGTTACCAAATAATTAATAAACCCACAAACAGCAAGCAAGCAAAAGTCATTTTTTCTCCTCGCTAGATTTAAACCAGCAGCCAAAACTGACACACAAAAATGAAATCTGTGTCCTAACAGGCAGAAAGCAACAATTTGTCTTCTCTATGACATCTACCATGACAAGTCCAAGCTCAAAACTTTTCTGTACAAGTTAACTTCCAAAATATCAGCATCTATATCCTTTTTCCTGTGTATTAAGGATATATGCTGGTAACAGCCAGTGCAGCGAGCTATCAATAACAGAAACTCCTAAACTGTGCACTATGCATAGACAGCACTGTACAATTTGCTGTGTGCTTGCCAATCACAACCACATGACCCAGGAAGGCCAGAAATCCCCTAACCTCTTCTTCCCAGAGCTTTTATTTACTTCGCTTCCTTCCTTCCACTGAGGCATGGAGTTAACTGCTTCCTAAACTCTCACTGGATGAAACTCTCCAGAACACTCAGAGTCTGTTGATGGTACCAATGAGAAAAGTGTCATCATCCGTTCCATTTTCTAAGGAGAGAGATGGAAGCTGCAACATAGTCCCTGTTCTTTTAATGCTACAGTTCACTGCTTAAGAGATTTCATGGCCATATTTTTACATAATGGTCTTACCCAGTTCTAAGAAGACCTGCAGCTGGCCAGAGCTTGGCAATGGATTACCTAAACCTTTTCTCACAGAAAATTCTCCAAACTGTTTAAATTTAAAAGCCAGACCCCATTAGAACATCAACTGACACACTGAAATTGCAAACACACAGAAGTCAAAGCAACTACATAAAGCACAAGAGAAATAAAAGGGATTTTGAACTAGCTCTGGCTCTATTGTTGCAGAGGAGTCACTGGTTTTGGAACTGGGTTCAGTCATCTCGCTGGTTTCTCAGATGCAGCAGGGTTTGTGCAATTTCCTCTGGTCTCTGGGAAGCTTTCCTTTGTCACCACTGGGTGACAAATCTCTCCTCAAGCCACAATACAGAAACCATCTCCCATACTGAAATTTCTCAAGATATGGAAAACCCCCAGATTTTGATGAAGGAATCCTTTCAGTTCTGATCTGAGAGCAGAAAGAAGCTCTGAATTAAGAATTATACTGGAACTGTAGCAAAATTCATTTCTTAGTATGAGCATATTACGTAACTTTTTATTTTTTTTTCCATAAGATCAGGCATATGGCAAACAAAAATAACTGCATACGCTCTTTGCTAGCTAGATGGAAGAGGGTAGGAGAATCTGCCTTTACTTTTCTGGTCCTCTAGAACCATAGCCATCCGACACGAATCTAAGCCTAGCTCATGGAGAATTAGGCAGATATACACGGCTTACTCCTAAGATAACCCCATTTGGCCAGCACATGCTAACATAAATTTTTGATTTTATGTCAAACAACTACAATTTTCAATTTTAAATTAAGAGTATATTCTTTAGTGTAAACCATTTTAAAAAACTGGGGAATACAGGATACTGCCATGAGCTTTGATGAAAAGTAAATGCAGAGTAACTTCAGTTCACAAACTGCATGCAAATGGCACAGCGTAAGCAGAGGAAAAGTGTGAATAGAGAGAACATGCAGCTGCTGAACTTTCTCTCCAATTTTCCTAAACCCAACTTTGCAGGAAGCAATAATTGCTTAGACTAAACCAGTAAACCAGACTAAGTCCAGTACAATAATATTGTCTCCCTCAAATGAATGTAGCGACTTTATTGTGATTTTGAATTTTATAACTACACACAGTAAAACTTCTAAAACAGAACATATCTAAGACCACTGCTTTAAAAACGACTATCAGCTACATGCCCAAACTCTTCCTGGTGTAAGAAGCTAATAGTTTTTCACAGCACCACCTACAATACATTAATTATACTTCAGATTTTCACAGTACCTCAATGACTAACAGTAGCTCAAAGGTTTTCAGTGAAAACTGTTGGTAAATGTTTGCAACACAACTTTGGCCTGCTCAGTTTCTAACTCAAAGTTTTTTAGAAGGCATCTTACCTTGTCCTCTTGGTGTTCGTTTCCTGCGATCTCTGAACGCTGCTCCTGACTGCAAGGCCTCCAGCAGACTATCCATCACTCCTGTCTCATCACCCTCTGAGAATAGGAGACAAACAATATTCATCTCAGTGCAACTGAAATCAGACTTTAGAAAGAAAAGAGCTAGCAGTGGTGTCAAGTTTACGCAACGCTTCCAGATAAGAGCTGTGTACATTTTAATGTAATGGATGCTGTCAGTGCTTCAGGTATTACTGTCTGGTTTTTTGTATGATGCTCTATTAAGCAAAATTGATGACAATCCTCTGGTTCTTTCAACTTAGAGATGTTATCTCATGCATTATTGATGACATCTCCAGCATGCAGACAGACAACTGCTGGTGAATGACTGCTGTTCCACTGTGGAATTCTTTTAAGATTTTCCTGAAGTAGAAACGGGTCATTTCTTTTTCATTTAACCAACACACACGGAAAGCCTGATGAAAGGTGGCATAAAGGTAAATACTGTAGTATTGCAAATATTTATATGTTGTCTTACACCTTCATAAACTAAATCCTTGTAAAAACCCCAAACAATTGTCTATACAATGTGGGAGGATACATACACCGTACACTACACATGTAACAGTGCCCTATGGGTGATCTTTAAGATCATGAAAGAACAGAGGGAAGAATCATGCTGTGAAAGGAAGTGGCATAACATTTCTTACATAGCTCAATACCATATCTGTTCAATCTTTCTTTTTCCATATCCAAGCTAACCTGTAAGCTTTAAATAGCTGGACTTTATGGTACATTATGGAAATCTGTGTAGAAAGATGACTTCATTTTCACGTATTTAAGTCTTTAACTTCCTTTGAATTTCAGTCTGCTATTAACAGCTGATAGCAGCATGAGAACTAGAGGTCAGAGAACTGCAGTGCTACGAAACTACTGATGAATGCCTCTTTTTCTGTTCACATGTCTGCTAGAACCCAAAACTAAGATACAGACTAGACTCTGCAGGTAGGTGGACATTTTAGTCACATCTCTCAGACTTCAAGCTAATACAAATTTCCCCATCACAGAGTGGGAAGATAATTACTTTGTGCATAAGATTTACATTACAGTAAAACACTTCTGACTCACACAAAGTGTAGGAGGTTAAATGCACATTCAAGCTCTCAAATGCTCAAGTCTAGAAGTAGCTTATTAATGCAAAAGGTATTCTGCCCCAATTCTCTATTACATTTAGATTTATCAGACTAAACCCAGACCTCATATAAGAGCACACCAATCTTAAACCATACCTGGTTCAGATTTTGACATGATGATGATGATGAGTGTAACTACTCAGTAAATTTAAATGATACATCAAGGTAATTCAAACTATCAGTATAATATACAAACACATATATAAAGTTCTCTCCCATGTAAGACGAAAGGGAGCAAAGCAAGAGCAGCAACTAGCAGAAGACTCGGAAATACCAGGTTTAATTATGTTACTTCTAAACCCCTGAAGAAACTAAGCTCCTGCAAAATAAGTAAATTAGCTTCTCTCAATTCACACTCACATCTACGAGGCCTCGTCTAAACTTGTCAAAGCACACAACATAATTATTTTTCTTTGTGCTCTTTATCCTACACATGCCTACTCATTGATTTGTTGTCGGCTCTGTATTACATTTAGTTCCTAATCAAAAGTCTGTGAATACAGTTTGTCCAAACTAATACTCATCAAGCAGGTCTGAAACATTTAATGAATGTGACTGTAATACATAGTATTGGCTAATATATTTGAATATTTCATGCACAGAAAAATTACAATATCACTCAATCTTCACTAAAAGAGTTGGCAGAGTTTACTCAAAAAGACAAAGATCCTTCAATACTTCATAAATGTTTATGAAGCCTTCCACTTTCTGCTGAGTGTGCTGCTCCTCCTCTAATTACTGCAACTGCTAAAATCCACTCTTTTGCTTGAATATCAAAATATACAGTAACAAGACACATGAATTAAGGAAGCTGTAGAACACAGCAAGGAGATTTTTGACTCCTCATAGTCAAACTTATACTAGGTCTAATCTCAGCAGCGCATTTCAGATTCCTCAGGTGACGAAGTGGGAACTGTACAAAGAACTGCATTTTCAGTCAGCCCTCATTTAAATTCTTTAAAAAAATCAAAAGAAATGTCAGCCTTTCCCTGCAGCTGTTGCTGAGATACTTCACATATTACCACCTATCTCCTGGATTGGCTTTTTGGTTTTATATAGTACTGTAAAAGTCATCCCCTTGCAGGTCCCACAGTTTATACCAGTTTAGCCAATAGATTTTGGCCATTTTAAAGGATGGTAATGCAGACAAAACCAGCTTTCTTCTTCCACAGAACAATACTATTGCTTCTTCCACTGCTGAAAAGCCCCAAGCATGGTGAGAGGCACAGACAGAGGAAAACAAATGAACAAATAAAGTCACATTTGAGGTGAGCAGGCACCCTTGGTGAGACAGCTAACCTCTTCATAATTTTCAACCACTTACAGCTAAGAGAACAGAGGAAGAGAAAAAGAAGAAGAATCAGAGCAGGTTCAGAACCAGAGTAGAAGTGGATATGAAAATGGATGTATCTCAATAGGGCCAAACTGGGTGAACTCTTCACCTCAATGTTAATGCACATAAGCAGTACTACCTTTTGAAACAAAAGACAAGTCAGATAAATGACCATGGATGAGAGATGAGTAATGCCAGATCAGCTAACACTGAAGCAAATGGCAAATCTCTATGACATGAATGTGCCATTTGAAATGACCATATGCCTATTACTATTATTATTAAATCTTCACCTGGTGATATGAAATGCCTTTCAAACAAGTTTTGAAGTGAACAGAACACAAGATTATGACAGTACAGTTCTGCCCTAGATATCAAACTACATTTATGGTTTTATGCTATTTGTTAGCAAAATACTCCGCACTTCATCTGGCTGGAAAAATTCCCTCATTTATCTGGGCTTCAACATCGGATACAATAGCTGCTTAATTCATTAGTGGAGAGTGCAAAAGATGGTCATTAGAAAACTATCTGGCTAAATAACAACAACTGGCTGTTAACAGATAGGAAGTTTTAACAGTTGAGAGCTTATCAATTGAACTCTTCTGAAAATCTAATAAATGAATTCAATGTAAGAACAGAAGATATACAAATAAGCAATACGAGCATTAGGAAAGATAAGACCACACATGTGAGATTTTGACTGATTGAAAAAGACTAAAATAATAGAAAGAAGTGTATATAACTTCAGGTGCAAGCTAAAAACTCTTCATTAGGGAATGAACAATATAGTGATCAAAGAAACGATGAACGATCTATCTGATCAGGGTGTTCAAAAGTCACATACTCTATTTCTAGTACTAGCATACTGTGTACAAGCTTAATTACAGCATTCACACAAGACAAATGACAAGTTGAAAAGCTTTTACAATAACCAGGGGAGTGGATTCTAACGAGAAATGCCTAAGGCAGCACTATCTCTTTAGACTACATAAAGCAGCCACTGAAAGCAGGTTTGACAACCTCCTCCTGTGCTCAGAATCTGCAGAGTCCCAGAAGAGAAAACTCATCCCAACAGATAACTTCACCAAGAGAGTGCTGTTTTGGTAAAGCAGGAAAACATTTAGGCTGAATTAGTGGAATTATCTTGGCAATCAAAACCAATGTTCTAAACACGTTTCAAAGAAGATTGTAGGAATAAGCCTGGACTTTTTAAGGATGAAGCAAAAAAACTCTGAAAGGAATTATATGAACAGGCAACAGCAGAAGCAGAAGTTGTATGATCTTTTCAACCCACTCTACCTAAAGCATCAATCAGCAACAAACACCTTACTAATGGCGTACATTGAAAACGGTATATGATAAAATGGGGATGAGTGAAAGAAACCCACTGTTGTCATTTAGGCTGCTGTGTAAGTTACAGCGTGAAGAACAGCATTCCTTGGTATCTGGAGTGGAGAACTAAAGTCTTTACTTCTGAGTACATGTTTTAATTTCCAAATGTCTTCTAGTGCAGATGACAGGAGGATGATGAGGAAAACATCTGCTTCTTTAGAATATCTATCAAGACAACATATTAGAAAGTGCCTGACCAGGTATAACCAATCTGTCTTGATTTTTCTTCATACAACACTGAACTCAAAACTTTACAATCAATTAGCAATTTAATTCTGATGTGAAGTACTTCCCAAAGAAGTAAATATCAGAGAGAAACAAAGCAATAATCTATTCCCAGAACATTAAACAGGGGAGATTTAGGTTATAGACACGGAAAAAATTCTTCCCTGTGAGGGTGTGGAGGTTCTGGCACAGGGTGCCCAGAGAAGCTGTGACTGCCCCATCCCTAGCAGTGTTCAAGGCCAAGATGGAGCAAGGTCACCTAGTGGAAGGTGTCACTGCTCATGGCAGGGGGTTGGAACTGGAGGAGCTTTATGGTCCCTTCAACCCAAACCAGTCTGTGACGCTATGATTATTTTCAAACTTCAGCTTTCACAGGATGAACAACCTGTCCCAAACTCAAGCCATTCTTTCTATTTTATTCACCACCAAACGGCAGGTGGAGATGCAACAACAGTATTAACTTTGCAATTTAAAATATTTGGAAAGAAGGCAGGAAAAGAAACGCTTTCTGAAAAGGTAAAATTAATGTAAATGGGCCCTTGCATGTGCAAAGGAAAAATTAATGTAAATGGGCCTTTGCATGTGTAAAGGAAAAAATAATGTAAATGGGCCTTTGCATGTTGCAGGGAAGACTACAGCAGTGCACAAGCCTTAAGGCTCCCTCTGTAAAACATTAATTCAAGATTTAAAAGTTTAAGAATCAATATGTGAAGGACTGAAAGTTTCAAGCACCCTTCTAGACAAGTCCTGTTATCACTGAGCCTCCCTTCTGCTCCATAAGTATATGTAATTTTTTGTCACCCTACTTACATGGAAGATTTGCTTTGACAGCTACTTAGGACAGTAATACTGGAAAAAAACCACATCAAGACAGTTGCTTCTCTGCCTGCCTTATGTTGCTTTTGTCCACTGTATGAAAATGTGCGTAAAAACAGTCCAGAGATAAAGACCATCAAGCACATCACGTCTTTCACCCAACAAAAATAAGCACATGGAGCTGACATTTAACTTACCTCTGGAACACAGAGTAGAGATTAAAGTGTCTTCACTTTAAGCAATAATTATTTGAAACAGCCTGCTCTTGCACTGTATTGTGACTATACCTGATATACAACTACAGTTCCTCGGTACAGGTAGGCAATTTATTTTAGTGTAATCTGTGCACTGATAAATCAACCATGAGGACTCTGTTCTAAAGGTAGAAAACAAACACTTGAGAATAATGGAGAACGCTTGGGCTACCTTTTTTTCACAGACCCAACACAATCCCTCACCTGCTTCTCGAGCCATTTTGTCTGTTTTAACAGTTCCTCTGAAACAAAGGAACCATTTCAACATGGAGATGAAGATAAAATATTTCCCTGTGCTATCAGTACCAGCACTTTATGAAATACGCCCCTTAAGTTAGATTTAGAATCCTTTTTGTAGATATTATATTCCTTTATCACTTCCTGACAAATCTCATCTAAACCTCAGAAAGAGACCCCAAACAACCATACCTCCTGATATTAAATGCAAAATCATGTTCTTTTCTATTTATAACTTATGATTAAAATGAAACCTGAGGTTGACAAAAACTATGCAGGTGAAGTATCATTTTTGCTCGCCTGAGGAGCAATAAAGGCTCAGCTGAGCCAAGACAGCAACAGGTCTTACTGGCTTCTTTTTTTCAAACCAACTGCTGCTCAAATTTCATCCTGGAAACTGAAACGTGTTTAGTCTGTTGTAGCTTATGAGGCCTTTACAGCCATTAAGAGAGCCCTGCTGAAGATCACACTAGAAAACATGGTAGTGCTCTTTTTAGGGGGACTAACCTGAACCATGAATGAGAAATGTATCACAGCTCTTTTGTAGACTGTGTACGAAGATGGGAATATTGAACTAAGCATTCTAGAACTTGTTACTGCGGTAGTGGCCACCCCTGGCAGTTTTAACTTTATGAGTTCTTAGTTTCCCACCTCTAAACAATCATCTCAAGCTGTCCTAAAAATAGATTCGTACCTTCTTCAAGAAGAGAAGCGGCAATTTCCCCGAAGCCAAGCTCGCTTCTGAGGAGCTATTTTTAAAGAAATGGAGAAATATTTAACTTTCTTTTTCACTCTTTCTTGCATAGTGAAAGGAATACTTTTAACATCCTTTCCCCTCATTACAGAATACAAAGGAAAAGTAGATTCAGGTAAGGTCAAAGTAAATTTGGAAGAGATTTTATCTAAACATTGCCTCCAAATGTCAGCTAGCCTTCCATGCACTAAACAAACAGTCACATTTTTTCCAGCTCTAAATGTTCAGTATATACTAAAGAAGGGAATTGGAAACTTAACAAGGAGCTCCTGGACAAACTCAAACACACAAAGGAAGCCTGCAGAGGACCGAAGCAAGGCAGCCTGGGAGGAATACAGAGAAACTGTCTGAAGAAGAACTAGAAAGTTAGTGAAACTTATTTCATCTTCTTTTTGTGGGCTCTATTGTACAGAACTTTACCTCAGCCTTCATTAAATTCTCATCTGTCAAAAAGGTAGGAATAAGTATCTTCTAGCAGATTTTTTTCAGTACCTTCACAATAACGGGGGTTCTTTTTCAGTTTGCACTAGAAAAGTGGCTATTTTGATCAGAACATAAAAAAAATCCCAATAACTACTACTGTTCTTAACACAAAATCCATGAACTGAAGTAGCACTACTGATGGGAAAATAAAACAACAAAATAGCTTCAGGTTTTTTAAGTGCTTGAATAACTAAGGAATATATAAGCTGCACTAAACTTGAAGCCACAACAGACCTCAGCCCATGCATCCAAATCATGATCCACACCCTGGCTATTTTGTTTCTCCAGCTCAGATTCTCAGATAAAGCTCCAAGAGGCCCTGGGAACATGCTTTTGTTTCTGGACTGATTTCTTGCTTTCTCTTTTACTTCTCTGCACTGATTACTACTGGAATACCCATAGGATTTACTGCTGCACTTTCTTTCCCCAGTGTACTCTGCAAAACCATCTTGTAGGCATTATTACAAATATCCTAATTGCAAACTAATCTGAGTTAATAGAAACGTAGGTACAGCATAGCCATGTGGGATAAAGTTTGCAGGCACTTCCAAGGAAATTCTTCATGAATTTGGGCCCTTCCTGAAAGAGTCCAGTCCAGTGCCATGGCAGGTAACACATGCTGGCTACCTGCCTGCTTCTCCAAGTCGCCTTAAAATTACACTTGTATTCACATCCTGCACTACCCTATTTTGCCTTGAACTTGTAATTACTTTTCATAACTCTAATGTGTGCTATATAGACTTTTGAACAAGACTTTCTATTCATAATCAGCATCAGAATTTTAATTGCAATATATTCACTTAAAAAGGTCAGTTTTCAGTGTCTTTTGGAAAGTGCTGTTTTCTGTGCTCCTCATATATTTGCATTTCATTCATTTGCTAAAATCATTCTGCATGCATAATAAATACCTTCAGGAAGCACTTTTCCTTGGCATTCCAGATTAGAATACAGCCTCATGACCGTTATTTACTTTTTAATTAAAGGAGAACAAGTTAGGACAGGGCAACTGGTAAGTGAACCTATACCACATGTCAGTTAAAAAAACCAAAGCAAATCCTTGCTTACATGCCAATTAAGCTCCCTGTATATGATAACCTGATCTCAGGCTTAATAAAGGTGACAGAATGAGAAAAACACTGTTTTGTTGTATGGGCAGGTCACTGAAAACAACTTCTGAAATGTGCGCACTTCTTCATGTGCTGAAAATGTCACAGTGGTCAAGGTCTACTTCAGCAGGAACGTATTGATTTGAAATGCATCGGCATTACCCCTGGGGCCTCATTCTGCACAGACCTATGGCCCTAGCAAGGATAACTTTCACTAAACTTCAAAAAATAGGCTTTAATATGGATTACTTAGCAACAAGTGGGAAGACATTGCCTCTATGTGGGAAGAAAAAGATTGCACTGCTCAAAACCAAAACAATAACGACCATATGATACCTAATCAATTTTATGCATCTGTAACCAAGTTCTACTGTTTGAAGGCTACATTTCAGGCACAGCACTAAGCAGCTTCTTATTTCTGTGATTAGCAGATCCATAAGGCAGCAGAAATCATCAGCGCTTTTAGCATTAGGAAACTATTTTCTTTACAAAGTTGCTTATAGTTGAACAACTGTTCCAATATTTTAATGTAAAAAACAGTCTTGGGAATTCATTTTGAGGAAGGAAATTTCCTTTTACATTCCTGCAGATTGTTGGGTTTTGGGTTTTTGTTCATTTTCTTCAGAGCAGCTAGTATGGGGCTGTGCTTTGGATTTGTGCTGAGCAATTCTTACACAGAGTCAAAGCCTTTTCTGCTCCTCACTCCATCAGCGAGGAGGCTGGGGGTTCACAAGAAGTTAGGCATAGATACAGAGAGGACAGCTGACCCCAACTGACCCAAAGGATATTCCATACCAAAGAGCACTGTGCTCAGTACATAAACTAGGGGGACACCCAGAGGGATGCTATTTGAATTCCCAAATCACTGTTATGCATATGCAAGCAGCTCTGTGGGGCTCAGTTGTCAGCTGTGGCTAAACCATGACAATGTTTTTAGTTAAGTTTGAAATAACATTGTCCAATTTACATTTCAATTATTTCAAGTCCTAAACCAACTTTCGCCAATTGCACTGATGGCACAAAAAAAATATCACAGTTTTCAGTGCCAGGACCAGAACTGACCAAGGCTGATCCTAAATTCATTTTGAGTTGACAATTATAAAGTCAAGCAGGTAACAAAGAAACATCTCTGTGACACATAAGATACTCCTCAGACGGTTACTGCTTTATAGGAGTCTTTCAACCTTACAGAAGAAAACTTCTGTAACTCATCTTTTCTTATTACAGTCTGCAAGAAACAGAACTTTTTGAAAAGCTTTTATTTTAGAGAAGAATCAACTGCATGCCCATATGATAGAGAATCAACGATAGTTCATCAAATGGCTTAAAGAAATCTTGACCAGCTCCTGACAGCGGTATCAGTATAGGCTCACTTTTCTCAGACATTAAATCTCAAAAGAAGGGAAGTAATTAGTTCAGACTAAAGCGCTGAATGTCATTTCTTAGCACAACAGCTCACAATACACCCTCTTTAAAACAAATTAAAAGAATAAAATTCTCTGAAGGATCTTTATTAAGCTTCATTGTCACGAGTTCACTTTGCCAATGGGGGATGGCAACTCCAGCGTGCCATTCCAGGACTTTTCCTACTAAGAACGTGTACATAGTAAAAAGCAATGGCAAATGTCAGGCTGTAACTTGTCTGTGGTTTTGAATCCTTTCTACACAGATTCCAAAGTGACCCTGAAACTACTTTTTTTTTTCCAAATGATTAACTAATGTCACACACAGACTGGACAAGTATGGAATCTGAATATGCCACTGTGCATTTAAACCACAACAAACACAGACATCACAATTTACTGAATTTAGAATGCGCAGCCCAAGTTAAGTAAACTGGATATAGATTTGAGTATACATTTCCTCATAAATACAGTTCCCTGGTTTGTTATACTAGTACAGTCCAACCACCCCTTCTTTGACTTTCCTGCGAAGTTTCCAGCTGATATTCCTCTCATCACTGCAATACTTCACTGACTAAAGAGATGCTTCATTTTTAGCTTTTGATGGCTCCCTGAGAATCATTTTTTATGTGGTGAAGCTGAACATTCTGTACTCTCAAGACAAATGTTACTGCATTACAGCTCTCACCTTATGGAACATGACACGAATCATGTCTCTCTAAGTTTAAAATCTAAATTTTCAGACCTGCAAAGTCACACTTTTACCTTTATTGACCATCTGGTAATGTCTAAAAAAAGCCCAGCCATCTTTCCACTTTCTGTTTGCAACAAAAATCTATGTACTGGATACAGAAGCTTTGTTTCTGCTGCACATTTAGAGATGAAATGCAGTATGATTAGAAATTTTAGTATCTTCTAGCAGTGGACTGCACAACTCAGCAACCACCAGCAACTTCAAGTTGAAAGTCTGATTATACAGGCAGCAAAGAACCACTGAAATAAACATCATAACGTTTAAGTTCATTTAGATCCCTACATTTGAAAAGACTTTCGTCTATAAAGTAAATATGGTTTGGTGCCTTACAGAACTTTTTCTTCTAGGTATACACTGCCTTAGCATCAGCCTTTTAAAATGCCTTTAAGCACAGCGACTGTACTTGGGTACAAAACAGTGCTAGCATTTGTGGCAGTGTTGTAACTTTTCACTAGTCAATATTCCAGACATAAATTTATTAACAAAGATCAATTATGACATATACTGGTAAATAATCACTATTTAATTTATGAAGTTAACTATGTATATTACTGTTAAACACTTGTGAGGGGTGTTAACAGCAAGCATGCAGTAAAAAGAGGTTCACCAACATGATATGCTTTCCTGAATAATTTGGGAAACTACTCTTGTGAAGGCAGCAAGTTCTATTAGAAACGAGACACTAGCACTGCAGGAAAACATCATGCTTTCACCAAGACAGAGCTTGGT
Source organism: Psilopsiagon aurifrons (assembly GCA_025447955.1). Taxonomy (NCBI): domain Eukaryota; kingdom Metazoa; phylum Chordata; class Aves; order Psittaciformes; family Psittacidae; genus Psilopsiagon; species Psilopsiagon aurifrons. Next base: position 75,548 of record JAOEHY010012474.1, read on the forward strand.
CACCAAACTTGCCCTGCTATTACAGTCAAACAAACTTCCATTTTGCAGCAGTTCTACATGTTCTCCTCCTTACTGCCTGATTCCCAAGCAAACCTTACACTAAAGGAAAGGTAGTTTATCAGCCAATTTAATTGTTTGCACAAACATGTTACACAGCATGGATAAATAATATGGCAGGTACTTTCAAAATCTACAGTAATACCTGCTTTTTGAAACAAGAATACTTCCTCAAAGGAAAAGGAGAGTTGAATGTGCATTCACAGCTATCCAAAGTTACCACTTGTTACTGTTTGGTAACTAGTCCCCAAGAAACCTACTTTTAAGGGGAAAGAATCCAATTGTTCTGCCTTTCTCCACCTGTAGTTATTCTAGCCTCAGATTTCAGAGAGTTTAATAATTCCCCCCCTCTTGACAAATTACCTCATTAAATCCGTTTGATTGCAATGCACCATATGCCATATACATAAACAAACAATAATTTTTCCATTTCAACATTTTAACAGGTGAGATTACATTTAAAGTTGTAATTTCTTTCTAAATTCTTGTCCATCCTCACATCTATTTGCATTTTTTTGAGCTGCTTTCGACCCATATTAACAACAGTTAAGAGTAATTTTCATATCCCTTGCCACTCTCAAGGCAGTTTCAAACTCCTGGATAAAGAGATCTTATAAGATTTTGAGTAACTCACGCATAATTGCTTTGAAGAAATAAGGAAAACCAATCAAACCTCATCCTGGCTCTATAGGTGCTCACATTTAAGCATAATGTGAATCTCCATCTAACTTTTTCTAGTGAATATTGTATTTCAGGAAGACTACAGCATATTCAAACAGACCATCGACATCAATATGAAGGATAATGACTTCCCAAAGGAATCGTAATGCTTGCCTCACTGGCATCCAGCACCATAAACTAATAACCTGTAGAATGCAAAAAAGCCCCAAGATTTATCATTCCAGGTTCCCCATACAATCACCAGCCAATAGGGAAATTCAAAGGATTAAGGCTAAGACATTTACAAAATAATATCTACCTCATAATAAAATTAGTATGGATCTCTGTTTATGTAAAGTACATAGAAGGAAGGCATAACAATGGGGAAAACCTGGAACTGTAAGACAACTTTAGCAGCAGTAACCTCTAACTATATTCTGCAACAGTCAATGCAAGTGTAACAGCCGCTCAAGGAAACGCAACAGAATTATTGCTGATACTAGCACATACCAGTCTGAATAAGAGGCATATGAATTCTTTTATATGAGTACTTGAAACGGGAAAGTAGGAATATCCATCAGCCACTAGCACAGAACTTCATTTCCATTATCTTCATCTGCATTAGGGGAGAATGTTAATATGTCTTCAAAACAATTAATTCAATACTAATTGGGACTGAGGAAGCTCATTCTATCTTTTATCCTAATACTGGTAGTTAAAAGGTGATTTTAATTGCCAGAGTAATCAGATATAATGAAGAGCAAAACTGTTTCTGATTAAATAACATTTGCATCAGAATTGCTGTTATAGGCTTTTCAGCTCCTAGAAAGCTGTCTTCAGTTCTTTTTTCTCTCTTGTTCAGATATGCACATGGAGGCTCTGCTGCAAGAATTCTGCAGATGTGAAGTCAGATGGAAGTCGTGAAAGACTACATATAAACGTATCATAGCTCAGCCTGCAACGGCCCTCAAAAATAGGAAACACTGCTGAAAAACATCTATGAAGAATGTTCTCTTTCCATGGAATTAGTGAATGCTAAAGAACTGAATGGACTGTTCATCCCTTTTCCTACAGAATTCCTCTTCCATAAAAAAGTAAGATCGGGTCATGATTTAGACTGATATTAAAGATCTCTAGGTATGCGCATAAGTCACTTGAGTCTTGCAATGTCTCCAGGCCTCACCAGGAAAGCAGCATACACAAGGCACTAACAAACAGATGCAGAAGTAACAGCAAAGTGAACAGAACCCCAGAAAGGAGCAAACGTTCCCAAGCTCTACAGCTGCCCATCTACAGCTGCACTGTTCAGAAGGAAGACAACAGCAGTTGTCAGAACAGCTCGTCATGGCATTGCCTGCACCACAGATGACAGGGACAGACTTTCAGGCATTATAACAATGGAAAATAAGGATTTATAGTAAGAACTTTTTAAATGGAGGTTTCAATATAAAACAACAGGTCTGACTATAAATTGCATTAAGGTCTAGTTTTAAATCAACAGTATATGAAACACACTTCACTAGGGAAAGTTTAAAGCTTATTCAGAAAAAAATATGCAAATAAGAGTAGAATTGCATGACAATATGAAACTTAATATTTCTCAGCAAAATTCAAGCAATTCTAACAATCTTGATAAGGTTTTTAATGGCAATTTTAATCAGTTGTTAAACAACCACTTTTATGTGGATATTCTTCAAAACTGCTTAAGCATGTCAGCTATGGAGAAATGGTGTTTAGTTCTGAAAATATTTCACAGAAAATAAGGTGTTCCATTAAGTTGAGCACTATGTAATGCCTCGTCCATCAAAATGCTTTTACAGACAGTCACAAAAGTTGCCTTTGACTCAAGCCATTACACAGCCTTCGCTGTCCAAAACACCTCATTTGTATCAACAATTTACTCCAAGTAATGCTGAATTCATTGACTGCACCTCAAGAAATTATTTCCAATAGAACCATAGACTCAAAAGACCTCAGTCTAATTGAATGTTCATTTCTGTTAACTGAGAACCACTTCACCTTTCTGTACGTCTTACTCTGCTTGTTTAAAACAAATCAGACACATCGATATAACCAAATTTCTTGAAGCAGAGATGTACATGTTGGTTAAACTCCTGCTGTAATTTTTTAGTTTAAAAGGTATACGTTGATTTTGTCACCTCTCAGCCCATTTTGTTTTGCATGAAATGCACGATGCATTTTGAACTGTGGATGTGCTTTAAGTTTTAGAATGACTTAAGTTTGCACGAGGCTGACCAGTGTAAACCACCTCAAAGTTTCCATGGATTTGAGACCTTCCCTATATTTTTGCATTCATCTTTACATATTTTAGCATGTTCAGCAGGATTTATATCAGTTTACACATGGTATTAATGTGGCATCTCAGTTACACAGAGCACAAATCACCAAACTGAGTAACCTGGTCTTTAAAATATTAGCAACTCCAGGTTGCTTCATAACTAGGTACTATAGAAGACAGGACTCAATTGTGGCCATGCTGCAGTTTTTCTCCTTTCTCAGTTACACTAAGAAGCAGATATGAAGTGTAACATTTAATTAAGTCTAATTAATTCTAATCTGTCTTCTCCAGTGTCCACAAAAAATAAAGAAAAAGGCAGCTGCAGAGCCAGGTAACAGCAAAACCATAATTATTAGAGAACTACGCACTAAAAGGCTGGAAAACATAGGAACCCAATTACTCTGATCTGAAAGGCTGGAGCAATGCATTAAAATTTTATTCTTGAAGATACATCTAGAGAAATGACTGAAAGAGTTAGGTTAAAACACCCTTTGGGTGAAAATCACCTTGTCAAAATGACAGCTTGGGAGGACATCTGCCTCCTTCCTCTAAGTGTTTTGTGTCACATTCACTTAGCCAAATTTACAAACTATTTATATAAGCAGCAATGAGCACACAGACATAGATGGATCAACAAAAAAATACTTGGCGAAACCAGTATCAACGTGGTGGAGTCCAGTGAGGATAGACCTATCCTCCTGCCTCTGACCATAGCAGTAGAGCTGTGATATGGGTATTTCAATGTATTAGACAATATAAATTACAAGTATAAAGCTAATTTTGTGTCACTTGTACAGAAACATTAAAATTGGGAGGTTTGGTCCATTTGGCCATGTGCAGTTATTCACATATTGATTAGTTTCAGTAAAAAAGAAATGGAAATGAAAAATTAAATTTTAGTTTTATCTCTTCATAGGAAAAGCCTTCCATGATGAAAAGAAACATGTCAGCAGTACACATGCGTCACTGCTAAGCTTGGCCTACTCCTCACCTGTTTAAAAAACTAACAGATGGACACAGGTATGCTCTCACCAACTGGGCTGAAGCCATTTAAGGTATAACTTTGGGCTGTTTGCTATAGCCCTTAAACACAGACCAACCCACTGACAACAGTACCTAAGTGGGCTTCTCCTACTTTTCAATGGCTAATAAAATACATTAGCTGACATTGTCCTGAGGGGTAATTACAATTAACCTCTATCAGTATGTCTTCATGCACACTGGTAGAGGGAAGCATGATGATGGGACACTTAGGTGGCCCTTAACCCACTCACAGAAAAGTGTCTCTCCATATTACAAAGGACCTTTTGCTGTCAGGTGACAGACAGTAAACTAAAATTAGTCATAAGGTGAAAGAAAGGATTAGAAAAGTTCCAGGAGCTTAACTTCACAAAATACAGTACATGCATTTATGTATCACCTGTATTTAAATTCTGTATTTTGATTATAGTTAAACTGAAATTATTAGAAGAATCTTTATATGGTATGAAATTAAAGTTTGTCATCCATACAAAGCCATGGAGTTCTTCACCAAAACTTACACTGCAGTACAGTCCATGCAGTGCCACTGCCACCTTAAGCAAGGCCAAAAATCACAATATTTACAGTACCACTGCAGAAACCCTTCAAACCTGCCCTGGGGAAGTCACCTGAACACCAACAGAAACCAAGCAAATAAAGAGCAAAACTTAGAGGCTTTGGGACAAAGTGAAGTACACAAACACAGGAGAATATTTAAAATACTCCCGCAAAAATAATGTGCTTGGTATCATCATATTCAAATTACAGAACATTACTACAAGCTCATTTTTAAAACTCAGAATGCAAAGACTGAAGATCTGGGAAAAACAATTTATCACAATCACCAAATACAACAGCAAACCTAATTTATGATCTCTTAAAATGTAATTGATAGTACATACAAAGTGGTTGCAGAAGAACAAGTTTATATTGTAAATAAAACTTGTTCTCACTTTGTCCAGTCCTTCGGTTTTGCAGATTTATATACTGGTTGCCCATTTTTACCAAATATGAACTGTGAAATTACTGAGCAGACTAAAAGCACAGTATTGTGACACCTGTATACATAGAGCAATGAAGATAAACCAGCACTACTTGCTGAAATCATTGTAAACAGGATTCAGCCTCACAAAGTAATGCTGAAATAGATGATACAGTTCTAAGATACATTAACGCAAGTGTTAACTGGAGGTTCTAGAAAAACATGGTTGCCAAACGGGAAGGGGAGGTTGGCTGACTAATATTCCCCGAGGACTGGCTGTCCACACAAAAGTCAGCTTTTCTGGGAAATGTTCTGATGTGCCAGAAATACATTCTAAATAAATGCAACACCAAACAGTACCATTACTATTACATGACACTACTTTGTATTGCTGCATCATCAGCGACAGGAATTCAGACCCATCCCTTGTTTTTATGGCCCTGTATTTACCTCCACACTCATCCTTTTAAATGCTGGAATGGGTCTGTTTGCCTGTCTAATATTTCTCCAGCATTTTTAATCCTTGTATAAACTGACTACAGATTTTATATATATACCTTTGAAAGGCATCAATCAATCCCATCCAATCAAACTCCAGAATTACATTATGTTAGTTTGTCATAATTACATGGTTTGCTCAACATCACCCTTAGACAAAGTTAATACATCATCACCTCTTCCATAAAGTTCATCATGACAAAAAAAAACACACAGTATTTTTCCACGAGTATGTAATTGTTCAGTGGATAAAAAGAACAAGTGTTTTACACCTGGGTCAGATTAGCAGATCTTGGAAACAGAACAAAAAATTGCAGCCTCAAGTCATCTCTTAAACAATGCAGTGTACACCTACACGACCTCTACTTGTCCTCTGGAGTCAGAAGTAAAGAATAAAGCCTGAATTTTACAACCTCCTGAAAACCTGCACAGCATCAGAATCAGGACCACCCAACTCCTCCTACTGTCTTACACTGCTCTCTCTTAGAGTGGCCTCATGCAAAATACAATATTCTCACAGCTGACAAGATCAACACATTGCGTTTTATCATGCTGAAATGTCACTCTGTACTTAGGCTCCAAGCTCAACCATGTTTTTCAGCTCCTAATAGGACTGTTGGGAGAACATTTATTACAACATGGAGCTTCCAAGGCCAAAAAGAAAGGCTATAATTGCCACACTTGCTTGATTATAGAGATGTTTACAGACTGAAATTAACAACAAAGAAGGGAAGATACTTCTTCTTGGAATTAATCCATATGAAAAAAATCAATTAACTGTTACAAATGAAAACAACCCAATAATTCCCCGCAAAACACGTTGAAAGGAACATTACACATATCAAATGGCACATACGGAATTACACAATCCGGCAGGATAAAACCAATCTGAATATTCACTGAAAAAGATAATTTACTTTCAGCTTTCAAAACAGACAGGATTTTTCGTATTGATCAGGAAGAGCCTTCAGTTAGTTACTCCCTACTTTCTTTTTCTCTTAGCAAACCGCTCTACTAAAAGTGATGCCTTACCTTTGTTCATATCAATCAACTGCTGCTTCTTCTTCTGTCGCTCCAGTTTCTCTTGTTCAGCCTTCTCTTTTGCTAATTTGGCTCTCCTTGTTTTCTCCTCCATTTCTTTTCTTTTGTTGTTTTCTTTTACCGCCTCCTGTATTAAATAAAATGAACATGGGTGTGTTATATACTGGAGAAAACCAGAAAGATTAGCAAAAATCACCTTGCTCTCACAGACACTATGATTACATCCTATGAAGGGAGTTAAAAACCAGGGACTGGCACTCAATACTTCAAGCATCTTTAGAAATCTTAGAGGGAGCATAACTTACCACACTACCTGTATGCATAAGTGTCATTACATAATTAGAACAATGAAGGTTGAAATAGCTATGGCAAATTAAAAAAATCCAAGTTTTTCAGCAGCAAAATGTTTGTTGTTGGGTTTTGTTTGTTCTCTATCAGTTTGGTTTATTTTTGCTATTAAGACTGCAAACCTAGCTTAAATCAGCATCTTGCTGTTAGGAGGGGTGAGTGGGGATGAAGTCCAAATTCCCACTACAAAGAACTTCAATTATAAGCAATCAAAGCTCAGTTACTAACATTTAAGCAACAAATATTTGTGTTGAAACAGCCAAAGCACTCCCGATCATGTAAATACACAAAATACATCAAAAGTAAGGGAAAAGAGTTTTATTTATAGGTGAAAACTATAAAGTCTCTGAGTCAACAGGTTGCACAAACTACCAAGTTAAACCTACCCATGTGAGAGAACATGCTTAAAACCAACACACAGACAAAACCCACCACAAAACAACCACTTCCCACAATCGTGTCTCGATCCAGCCCAGAAGACACACTTCTTTTCCAAAGGAGGTTGATCCTGATTTCTTGCTGTGGTGGGCTGACTCACTCAGTCGCCCTCCTCAGTATGGCCAGGAGAGAATTAGATTGACACCACAAACAAGAATGGGGTTTGGAGTCAGTCCGTTACGGTTCCTGCCATACTTTCCCCCTGCTCCACTGTGGGTCCTCCATTAGGACGCAACTGCCGCAGTGCAGTCTCCTCATGGCCGCAGGGAGCCCCTGCTCTGAGCTTCTCCTCTCCTGCGGCTTGAAGGGCTGCTGCTCCTCACAGGTGGTCCTTCCCACCCCTCACCGATGCTACCTTTGGTTACACAGGTTTGCACAGAGGCACCGGCAGCCCCTGCATGGGCTCAGCAGTGCCCCGTGGTGGGGCTGTGCTGGAGCCGGCCAGAACCATCTGGGTCTGGCTGCATCCGGCACTGTGCAGCCCCGACCTCTCCTCAGCGGAGGCCCTGCTGCCAAGAAGCAGCACAAACCCATCCCACTGACCCAGCACTTGTGCTGGCGAACACCTTCATAACTACTTTACACTCCCAAAGCGAGAGAGATTTGAATTCCTTTAAGCTGTTCCCCAAGACCCTAAATTTCTCCTCAGTTTCACTTTCCCTAAGATTCATTCATCAAGAAGGAATCCACTGAAATCCAGCATGACAGTTTCACCGGATGCCACAGACAGACACGATAAATGTTAGCGATAATTTTCTAATTTATATTCACAACAGCTACAAATTTATTGCTCCCTCTCCAACTCACAGTATACAAACAACCTCTGCCTACGAGTACCGTAGATCTGGGCTTCAGGTGATTTTGGGAGGCTCAATGCATGAAGTCCAACAAGTAAAGAAGATACTGGATCCAAACCCAACCAGAACTAACACAGTGCATGTTCATTAATGATGTTTCAGCTTAAAAAGCAGAAAGTCAAGACCCACTAAGCACAGGACATATAAATGTCTTCATATCAATGTTCACTGAATTTCCTATGCGATTTAATAATGCCTGAAAAACAAGGAAAATAATTTATGTTCAGAAAGACAAGGCTGAAAGTTTCTTTGTGGATGTCTTCATAAATATCAAAGACAATAAAACACTACTGCACAAGTAAAATTTCCTTAATAAATCTGGAGCAGACTTTATTACACAGTTCTATGTAATTCCTCAGAAACGACTTTTCAACTGTTCCTAAACGAAAACCACCACTCATCTTACTGTGCAGGTGGTAGGAAGACAACTGTAGCTTCCAAAAGAAAATCCTACCTAAACCATCTGTAAGTGCTAAGACTTCATCAATTATATCAGGTTTTAGTAATCCAACACACCCAAATGCTTCCAAAGACAGAATATTCACTCAAGCAAGAGACAGCATACTTCAGTAAGCACATGCCATTTCAAGAGTTTACTGAGGTAGAATGCTTTATATAGCCCCTTCTTTAATAGCTGATACCGTTTTGCAGTATACCACAGTCACCAGTGATGCTACTCGTGGACACACCTGAAAATTGGATCAAGAACTGCATTTGCTGTACCATCACATAACCAATCGCACTTGGAAACACCTTTTCTTTCAGAGAAGAGAAAAGAGAATTAAAGGACAAAATCAATGTTTTATCCTTTTTGGTTCTGGACAGTTCTATCTCTGCACATTCAATCACACTTGACAGAGATTTCATTTTACTGCAGCTTCACAGGCTCTAATGAAAGTAAATGCTCACAATCTTATGAGAGAAAGCAAATAAGAAATGTCATGGCTGAACTAGTAGCCCACCAGCCATTGACATACTATGATTAGATCACAGATTGTGTCACATTTTCTAACAGGAAGACTAAAGCAGACTGAACTAAACAAGCTGTACAGTTATTGCATCTGGAAATTCACTTTGAACCAGTCCCTACAACTGCAAGCTGAAGGAAGATTATACGAAAATACAGACTGAAGTTCATAAAATATGCTGGCTACAAGTGATGATTCAAACACAAAGCATTCAAAATAAAGGTTTACTCTTCCTGAAAAAAAGCAAGGTAACAAAACACTGATAACTGTTCAAGAGAGTGCCTATCTTTGTCTATCCATACCCATCTCTTCATGTACATGCATAGCAGATGGGCCATTCTTATTTCTTCAAAATGCGCATTTCCTACTATTCCGTTTCCTTCCAGGATGTAAATGCTTTAGAGTATCTTCACATACAGTCTCTTTCCAGAGACTGTAAAGAGAGTCAAGGACAGCACAGAACAGCGCAACACAGCACTGTACATAGAGCATCAAAAGCATTTTGATAACAACACAAACGGGTTGCTCTAGAGAAAAAAATATCCACTCTTAGCTTTGCTATAGTACTCCGGTAACTGCTTGGTAACAGCTCTAGTATTTCTGGTTATTTAGTGCATTCCTTACTGTCACCCCAAATTTTCTTGAACCCATCCGAATAGTTTGATGCCACATTCCTTGAAATTTAACACATCTTTTCATCTACATTCCAATTCAAAATTAATATTGTGGGGGAAAACACGCACATGAAACAAAAGGAACAGCAACAAAACAACAAAAAATCCACTAACAATCAAGGATGATGTATTTGAATCATCACCACTGTTCTATGCATGCAACCCCTTTCCTCAGAAGCAAACCACCTGGAATGTACTTGTTGGTTATTACTCTCCACCAGGCGGTCTGACTCTTAACCATTTTGTATTTGTTCTATCATTTACTGCTGTACATTTAGTCATAGTTGGATGAAAGCCTGAGATGAATAATTTGCAAGAAACAGTCACAGTTGTTTTCAAGATATGTGCTGAATGCAAAATAAATATTCATATGTATTTATAAGCACACTTTATATTTGAATTATTATTGTTAATAAATTTGATCATGGCTTTTCCAAGCTGATTAAAGATGACCGTAAAGAAAGATAATTTTGACTCAAGATGTACAGTGGTTTCTACAGCATTTGCTTTGCCTGAATTACACCACCAATCCTTTAATTTTGTACTGGTTTACTACAAAAGATTATTTTTCCATCTCGTGTGGCTTCATTATTTACTATTTCCTCACTTCCAAGACCTCCACCCTGTGGAGGAGCCTGATATTTCATAATTCAAAGGTGAAACGATTCTGCGCCTGCCATGCGATAGTGTTATTTGGGTTCTAACGACCTAAAGCTAAAAGAAATCTGGACATCACCTCATGCTTTCACCTCTTTTTCTCAGGCATGCTTTTATACTCCTCTATACCTATTATCTTCCAAACTTCTGTGTTTCAGTAGACTTCTTTTAATACAGAAAAGTGCTATTTCATGTTATTAAGATATATTTAGGTATCATATGGCAGTGATAGCCTTTCTGTGTAGTCCTGCAGGCTAAATTACCAAAAAAGGTAGAGATCAGTTTGAATACTGAAAAAACCAGCTCTGAAATTGGCGTTGCTTTTAAAGGGGAGGGAGAGGAATCAGCAATTTTGTTCGCAATGTAGCTTAACAATGACAAAGTGCATAATGGTGTTCATAGGTATACACTGCACAACTATATTTATTCCCTAGTTAAAGAATAAAACCAAACTAATATAACAGTTACAAATCCAAGAAATGTCACACAGCAAGAAGCAATCCACAGTTAAGAGTAAAAGCCTTCCCAGTGGCTTTGGGAAACATTCTGAGAAGTATTCATCTAGATTCTGTCTTTCAAACCACGCAAGTGCATGCAAAAACTGCAATCATTTTCAAGTGAATCTCATCAGACAGAAACATTTTAATGTAAAAAGCCCTTTTCTGACATGCTATTCATGACCCTCTGTTTTTGCTTGATGCATAACAGCATGCAGCTTTGCTAATTCAACTGCAAATCAAAAAACTTAAAGAAATGTGGTCTTGGGGGTTTTCTATTAACAAAAAACCAAACCTAAATTATTGTCTCTCCTAGCAGAGGAATATATTCAGCAAGGAATATTATCTCTTGTTAAGAGAGCTAGCTGAAGGGGCACATAGGTTGATGCTCCCCCCTGTGTTTATTAGGATTCACTGAAGTACTCAGGATTGCCAGTTTATAGCTCAGCTTCCTTAAGAAACAGATAAAAAATTAATGTGTATCTCATTCTGTGCATATCTTAAGTTTTGACAGAAACAGATATTCACACACCAACCTGGTTGTAAATAGACTCTCAAAGGTAAATTATTAAAAACAAGAAGAAAGAAAACCTGTAATGCACAAGCCTCCTTGGATATTAAAGATGCAGTTGGCTACAAAGCGGTCATGCACCAATAACGAAGGCTGCCTGCGATCCCTCAGGCCTTGCTTAAATTTGCCCTGCAGCTGCAAAATATGTGAACTGAAGTTCCAGTTAAAAAATAATATAATCTTTTTTCAGTCACAACTCATTAGGAACAACAAACCCAGATTAACTGGAAGTTAATCTACAGAAATAGAGTTAAAATCCAGCAGACTGAACAATCAGTTTACATGTAAAAAAGATCTTCCATGAGTGTTCCCTGGAGGATAACATACGCAAATACATTGCTCTCCTTACAAAAATAATGGAAAAGAGATGCAATGAGCTGGTATTAAACAAGTGCAGACAAATTCAATTTCCTGATGGGTGGTTATGAAACAGTAAGTAGAAAAGATGGTGCTTGGGATAGTGCCCTATGGTTCATGCATCATGGCCACTACATCTTACATGAAATGTCTCTGGCATGCCATTACAGATGAAGATTTCTGGCAAGTGCAGCTGCTGTCATATATTCCAGTAAGGAGAAGGGGGATGTTGCCACTTATCAGCTGTGTTTCAAAACCACATAAAACTGCCTAGCATTGCAAGGTAGAAGAGGTGTCGGTGTTTACTGAACCAAGTTTAAAGCTACCAAAGAAAAGCTATATGTCTTAATCACTTAACAGTATACATTTGAATAATTACCAAATCCACCTAAAGCGGACAGACTTGGGATTGGTTTAGTATCTTCTTTAAATCAATATTTGGATAGCCAAATAAACATGCATGCCTAATTCAGGCTATTCCTGAAAGACACAAAGCCGAAATACCACACACATATTAACAAAACTGCATTGTTTGCATTACATTAACAACCCATACACAAACCCCTCCAGCAAAACACATTAGCTGCTTGGATTCAACCTGAGAAGAGAAACCAAGGCCCCCAGCAGATAGACTCTTGCTGCGTTCACAAAGTGATCTGTTGAATCAAAGACAAAATCAATATTCTGGCACGTGAAGGCTTGTGTCATCATGCAAGCACAACCCTTTAGACTCCTTAGCAAACAGCCACTCTTAGGTAAATCTCTAAAGTCTGTTCCCATAAAATCCTAAATCCAGTAGAAAAAGTGAGCTTTTTTTGAGCAGCAGAACCCAGAATACATGTGTTGAAAGGTTTCAAAGCTTCAGGCTAGAAATTCCTGACAAATTTCAATAAAGGCTGTGATAATTACACACAATATAGAGTATACTGATATAAAATATTAAAATAACAAAATAAACTGCCTGGGTTTTGCACGCTTCCTTCAGGACAGGGCTGATGGACTGTCAGGAGAAGTGTCCTAAAAGCTCTGCGTGGCATTATGCTCCAAAGAAATTATGTATGTCAAAAAACCCCAACATTGAAGGGATCCACTTCTTCATCTACTTTTTTTTTTCTCGAGGTTTCTTACACCTTCCACTTCATGCTTCATATTATATTTTGACAGGATAATCCAATTCTATTAGCTTGCTTCGGATGTTCCTGAACTAAGCAAGCAAATATGAATTTAAGGAAGTGAATGAGCTATAATTTACTACAACATCAGCAAGGTAATTGAAGGTGCAATAATGCAGTGATCACTCTGAAATCACAATTAAGACAAACATGGATCCAAATTATCAAATTATCTTAATATGATATATGAACAAACACACTGATGAGACTGTGACTATATGAAACATCCCCGTGGAGATTATGGAAAGAAGTCAGGTTCCTTCTAATCCATGAGAGCATTTTAGAGACAAGGTTAGCTGCAGATGTAAGCATCTGCAGCCTGTAAACATCTTTTATGGAAGACCCTGCTTTAGACTTAGAATCTTGCCAAAGGGAGCCACTTAGAGCAGGTAATAAAGTCTACAGGTTTACAAGGATTTGTCAACACCTGGGTTAGATTCACAGGTTAGGTATTGTGATAGTCAAAATCTCAAAAGCCAAGTGCAACGAGGACTTAAAATCTTCATTTAAATACTATAAACTTCTGAGATAATGCCTGGCAACAATGACATTGCTCAGTCGGACTCACTGCCATCAGCACTAAACAGAGTCGGTTTAAAACTATCAAACTGAAAACTCTAAAGAAAACTCTTAACCCTTTTCAAGATGAGCAAAGCTAGCTTCAGTTCTCTCTAGACCATGTTTGCCCATTTTCCAGGACAACAGAAACAAGTTGGACTTGCCAGAAACAACTCCCAACCCTTTCTGTACTGCCTATTTTCACACTTTGCTGCATTTAAGAGCTTGCAAATGAAGTGTACTGCAATTCAGTTCCATTTCTTCATTATTTATTTTTACATCTTCTGCATATTTTCCAAGAGAAATGTCATCCTTACCTTCTGCATCATGAATAGAGTAGCTACTTATCTACCAGTACTAACAGCTTGCTAATAGAGCTGATGAGTTACTGCTCTTACGTGAATTCTTTTGCTTCTGATTGTATTGCTTTTAAACTTTACTAGTGTACGTCTAATTGCTGAATTGCTCACGAAGAAAAATCATCTCCTCAGCACCAGCTGGATGTATACCCTCAGATAAGAACTTCAGAGACGGCTTACAAAAGGGTCTTTGTATGGGGTTTTGGGCAGGGGGGCAGAAGGGCTTGCTATATACTGCCTGTTAAGAAGCACAATATTTCACTTTCGATACTACCTCTTGGGAAATTTCGCTGGAGAAAATACTTCTTGCTCATTATTCTTTATTTTTTCGTAGCTTCCTGCTAGCTTGAAACTGTTATCTTTCAGACCACATTAAAGAACTGTTACTTTTTAGACAGAAGGGAGAAAGTGTATTCCCAGACAAATAACCAGGGAAAACAATGAATACAGCCTTTCTTCTGAACCACCCCTGAATTGCAAACTTAATTTATGAGTTTGAAAGCTGGGGATTTATTTTGACTATGTATTGCATTTCATAGCAAATCACATGCTTATTATGTATTAACTTAGGTATTGTATATTCATTGATTTATAGTATGGTAGCAAATGACCTGTATTCAAAGGACATTTCAATAAAGGCACAGAAAACATTCCTGAGTCATGGAGCTTACTTTGTACCAAGTTCCAAACAAACAAATGTTATAAAAAAGTAAAGGTCTTACAAGTACATTAATATTCAAAATGCTGAATCCACTGTGGTGGAAGATTTTCCATATGAAGTCAATATAACAAATGTTTTATTTTTTGTCTGATACAGGGCATCAATTTCATAAAATCTTAAAAGACCAAGGCAGTGGCCTTCCAATAACAAGTGTTCTGTTTACTAATCATAGGTCTTCTCATTTCAGGGAGATGTTCACTTTCTGCATCTCACATTACAGGTTTATGGTAAAATATCCCAGCTACACGGGAACTATCAATCAATAGCCAGTGTTGATACAAAAGGGCAGTTGATTTCACAGGTCTTTTACAAGAACCCATCTCTCATACTGCCAGTTGATGAGTTACTCACATCTGCTTAAATATTTACTTCTACTAGAATACAACCTTTTCTCCCTAAGTACATTTAAAATGCAATTTTAAGATGTAATTCCTTACTTGAAAAGCTGCATTAACACAGACATAAGGAAAGCAGTCACCACTGAAACTGTCTACCAGACATACAAAACATCACTTTACTGAAGGGGAAAGCTTCTGTGCATTTCATAATAACCATGTCCATAAATGCCTGTTACTGCCTCAAATTTATCTGTTCTTCTAGGCATTATTACAACAATGGTTTTTAGACTCTAAACTCACCGCTAAGAATACCTGTATTAAAGGGGAGAGCTAACAAAATCAGAAAGGTTTAAGAGCTGTATAAGAAAAGAACATTTCCTATCTAACAATGAAATATGCATTTCATACAACGTCCAGAAAGCACATAAGCTGATTACAAGGACCTTTATGTCCATTTTCAAATGTAGGCATGACAGATCTGGTGGATATTTTTAAACACATTGGCACTTCACAGAAACAAACATTCCCAATGTGACAGCATAAAAATATTTCGGATCATTTGATACAAACTCTGTGAGAGAGCAGGTTAAAGTGGAGAACCAAACCGGAAAAGAACAAACGGGCATCTTGCTTCAGACAAGTGGTTAATCATTATTTAATAAGAGCCAGAAACTATATCAAACCAAAATGTATCAGGTAGTCACTGTCTTCATGGACAATAGAAATTTGTGTTTACTTTCAATGACAGGACTAAATCAATAAAAATCTAAAAGAATATTTCTTCTTCAAACCAGGACTAAATAGAAAAAGCGTAGTGTTATTCAGTGGATGTATTTTTCTGCAAAGAGAAAAAAAGAAGCAACGGAAGAAAACCCCACTATAATTCTGATTGTATTTCTGTGCAACCATGTAAGAGTAAACCTTCCCTTCCTTCCTCCCCCTTCCAGGCTTGATTTGGAATCATGTTCCATGTGCAAAGGGACGTCATGCTCAAGTGCTTTATTTAGTTCTTGCAATATGCCTCGAAGACAATGAGGTTAACAGGACAGTACAGCCATGAGGGCCTAAGAGGACTGTAAGAGGTAAAGGGGTAACGTGATGCAAACTTTACTTTGTTGTCTCACTACACCATTGTCTCTGATTGCATTTCCTGCAAAACTGGTTAGAAAAGGCAGGGGATAAAATGGGAGCAGATAAAAAAAAAAACCAAAACAACAGTTAATAAACTTTTTTAATATTTAAAAACAGTTAATAAACTACCTGCAGCTCCAGGTTGATCCACTATATTGCAGCTCCAATGAACTGAAATGGCCAACAAGGAATATTTGGTTAAATGACTAGTTCAAGGTCCTGTGAATTTATTCAGCTACTGGCCATCATATGATGTTTTAAAGTTGTCACTTAGCCTGTGAATTCCTAACTACGTGAAGCTTTTATCCTCCTCCTAACATCACAGAACAGCTACAAAAACCTCTCACAGGAAGGTAGACAGATGTTGATAAAAACTAAGTACAAAAGATGGATTTGGTACTTTAGAAACTTTGTATCTGGGAAGGTTTAAAGGCATAAAACAACCTACAACAAAATGTGAGCAAAGAAGCCAATTCCTGGGAGTAATTGTCTATTGCTTGGAAGAGTATAGAAAGTGTTCCCACTGCAATCAGTGCGTCTTGCACAAAGAAACTGAAAACGATCAGTTACTGCATCATTAGCCCACACTGCTTACTTGTAATTTCCTTTACTCCTCTTGTTTAGGGATAACAGAATAACAACTTATTTATATGGAAATATTTGGTGGAAAATAACTTGAAGATAATCTACTGGATCTGCAGGAATATCACTGCATTGCTGATACATTTTGATCAGAGGAATGAAGGATGAACAAACAATGCTGACTGTTTCAGAAAATCTTTACTCTTGTAGACTCTGCATGGTCTCATTCAGCCTAACAACTTCTGAATGCTGAGACCATGTGGAGGTGCATTTATTAAATACTGTTTCTGTTCAACTTCCAAAATGCAAGCAATTAGAGAAGATAATGCATACATATGGGTTTTTTTATTTCAAGGCATTATTTCCCATTTGATATATGGCACTTCCTCTAATGATCGAACTCTTTAATGTGACTTTTCAAAGTACCAGCTGTTTGCTTAACATTAAAATAGCTCCATATGAGCATTTTAAGACAAACACATCTCCAAACATAGTTTTATATAGATGTACACATACACATACAAACACACACAGGTAACTGTCTCATGACCTGGGATGTGCCACTCAGAAATAAATCATATTTCTGATTTAATTCTTGTAGATTCAGCTTTTAAAACATTCATTTAAATCCCAACTTTTTAAAATAGCTGAATTGCATTATTCTATAATGTAAGATATTAGCTGCAAATGAAAGGAAAAAAATTATCATTACAATCATTCTATTTAGTCGGTATTCTCACTTTCACATGGCAGAAACTTATAAAGAAACACAGGTTAAGCAAAAGGAACTACAAGTAATAGTTCTTGTACAAAGGTAATGGAATTCAGTTGAAGTTTTTCTTCAGGACTGAAATTCTAAGTGCTCACAAAGGCCAATTATCTCCAACTGCATACACTGTAGTTTCAATTAAAACATGGTGCATACCTGGAGCACTCATTGTTTGTAACTGACCTTCAAAGGAAACCTTCTCAAAGCACAAGTATCACCCTTCCACGACACTGAGGAGGGGGAGCAGGGGCTGGCTGGGCTGAACAGGGATCTCCTGATGGAGCTCTGACACAAACCAGAAACATGGAAAAGCAGAAGGACGGCTAAACTATGCAGGAGGAACATTGTTCAGAGAGGGAAGCAATGAAGAAAGTGAAAGCTCAGATGGAGATAAAACTGGCAAGAGATGTGAAAAATCAATGAGGAATGCTGCTACAGCTACAAGAACAAAGGAAGATTAAGAAAAAGTCTGCTACTGAACGGAGCATGGAACCCAACCTCAAAGGAGGCTGAGGTGTTCTGCACTGCCTTCATCTCAACCTTTGCCATGACTGTTTCACAGGCAGTTCAGGCAACTGACTAATGTCATTGGAAGGCCTCTATTTCATGACAATGTTGTGGGACTCCAGGGACATCTCCAGTGCTGGGGAAAGGCAAATATATGCTCATCTTCAAAAGAACAAGGAAAGCTTTGTGAACTACATACTAGTCAGCTATTCCTTCTGTTTTCAGGGAGATCACGGAGGAATTCCATCTAGAAGCCATTTCCAGGTACATAAAAAGCAGGAAGGACACATGAAACAGCCACATTGGACTTACCAGGGCAAACTGTGCCTGACAAACCTGTCTGCCTTCTCTAATAAGACAGGCTCTGTGGATGAGGGGAAGGCAGAGGTTATCTCACTGAATTTGGCTTTAGAAAAGCCTTCAATACAGTTTCCAACAGCTGTTGTATCTTCATATATTGAGATACTCAAATCTCACCTGGACACAGCCCCATGCAGCTCAAATGAACTTTCACACTAGTCCTGCTTTGAGCAGGATTTCTACTCAGTGACCCTGAGTGCCTTCCTCCATCCTAAATTATTTTATGATTCCATGGTTTGTCCTATCATCGTACATGTTAGCATCAGATAGGTTAGCAACAAAACCAGAAGCAGCAATCTGAAAAGCTTCTGAACTTCTAAGCTAAAAGTGAGTAGCAGAACAGGCTTTATTAATAGGCATTAGCAATAACACAGGAGAATGACAAAGAAGTCATCAATACTTCCAGAATATCTAGAATTACACTTCAGTCATTTAACAACATACTAAAACAAGTTAATGGGACTGCTTAAAACAAGCCTGCAGGCATTGCAATAGCCTGAACTGGACAAATTTGATATGCATGCTCCCCACAATACTGGGAGCTGCTGGACACGCTCAGCCTCTTCTGACTGCATCTGAATTCTGATCAGGAATGTCCCTTTTTACAGTAACTTTCACAGATTAAATGAGTTTCAGGGTCTTTTTCCTTTTGGGAAACTTCTTACATGCATCAAAACGTTGCAGAAAATCTTAATTCTTTTTAGTAATTTTTGCTCGTAGAAAAAAACCCAACCACAAAAAAACCCCAAACCACCACAAAAAAGCCCAAACAAAGAAACCCCACACCAACCAAAACAGCCCAAACAGTGTCCTGTGAGCTTTTAAAGCTTGCCCCAGGCCTTCCTCAAGAGTCTGGAAAAAATTAAATCCCTAAACAAGCGCCTTTATGCCACTAAAGTCAACAAGGTTCTGCTCTAGTGAATAAAATAAGCCAAGAAATTCTCAAAAGACCCAATTACAATTACTACTACTACCACTGTATATATCTAAACAAGTGAATTGACTGAAAGCATAAATAATGCCAGAGAACTGACCACATACAGGTTCGTAGAAACTCCAAAAGCGGAAAGACCCCTGGAACCTGAACATCCTGTGGATTGTGACCTTTGCTGGGAGCAGTTCACATCTATAATGATGCTCCCTTAACACAGAGGGCACTTTATGTCAATTAGGTAGAATTACAACATGCCTTACGGTGCATTAATTTATTGAGTGCATTTATACCACAACATGAAGGGTTTTGATGAGATATTATCAGAACATGACAACCTCATACCAAGGACTGTAAGAATGTGTATGTGAGGTTACTGCAATCCTCAGTAACAAGTGACTACTAGTTCGAGACTAACTACGTAGTGCCTACCGGCAGGAGGCCATACTCTTGATTTGTCCACAGCTACTCCTTATATCAAAACTTTAAAAACAAAGTCCATGAAAGCTGATTTAGTATATAACTGAAATATAAAAGATTAATTACATTTGAAAAAAGCAGACTAGCTGCATTCTGCTGAAAATTTCCAAAACCTGCTTGCTCCAAGTCAAATCTAGCAGAAGTACTTAGCTACAGAGGATGTTTTAACTGTGCCAACCACTTTCATAACAGCTTCTTCTCCTCCTATTAAATAATAACAATAGTAATAAAAACAAGGCAAATCTGTTGGCTGATCCTGTCTAGTACTTAGCAGAAGACAGGCGTTTGTGCACTTACATATAAAGAGCAAAGTAAAGGAGGTTCTGGCAAATAAAACCCAAGTGGTATTTCTCAGTATAAATGATTAGAGTGGTTTGTACAATTCACACCACTGTTCCATATCCACAGAGAAGTATTTGCAAAAGTAAAATGCACATACATGAATTGAGCATTAACCAGAGGATTATGTGTAAATAATAATTAACAGTACTTTGCACCCTTAAATCTCACAGAATTCCTTTTTGCCTCAAACAGCGATCAATAAACATAGGGAAATGCGGTCAGCTAGACTGCATTTCATCTCCTTATCAAAATGATTAGCAACACCCGATCAGTTATACCCACACAAACACATTCAAAAGAACAAGTGTAATTGAAATCATAAGATGAAAAAACGTATCATCAATTACACATCATGTAGTCTGAAGCTCACAACACTGAGAAAAGCCAATAGCCAAGTTGTTATCGCTATCCTTTTCTAAAGTCTTAAGCACAGCATTTTGCTATGAAATAAGGATCTTGTACAACGTGATTCAGTAGCACCCCAACTTCTGATATCAGCACTTCACTCCCACAGAATTACTTACAGGAGCTCATTCTAAACTTGAAACAATGACGACTTCCTCTGTGCCTGGAACTAATGTATGCAGGGTCGTTTCTTTTCTGCTTGTAGTTCATATGGAAAGGCCACAGAAATATTCCAGCTTTGCTATTAGAAGAATTACTGCACTTCACTTATAATGTCTCAGATTTCCACACCAAAAACCACTTTTTTCTCTCCCTCCCCATTATTACTTTGCCGCCCCAATACAATATATGAATCTCTTAAAAATATTCTCCCTGGAAATTCAATTACAACCACTGAAGCGCAAGAGGCCATGAGCCAAATCTTTAGGAAGTCAAAATGAAGCGGAAAAAAAAAGCAAGCAACTGAAAGTATGTTCATTCTAATACACCTTCTAGAACGCACGTGCTCTCTAGCTCTTATCCCCTTCAAGGCACTTACGTGCTTAAGGACAGATTTGCATCACAATATTTGGATCTTGCTACTTTGAAGTCCGGTTCAAGAAGTTATAACAACAGATTTTCAAATGATTTGGAAGAGTAAGCCTTGGATTTACGAGCAAGTAAATGCACTGGAATACCTCATGACAACTACTCCTGTTCCTGACAAATCTTCATGCAGATGTGTTGACATACTAATTATAAAAGAACTGGTGATTTGCTCATGAGCAAAAAAAAGAACAATTTCAGCCGATTTAAAATGCATAGTTAAATATATTGTAGTAGGTGTTTCCTAATAAAGTAAACTTGGCATGAGAATAATGTTTTGAAGCAGTTATTCCTCCATCACACAAACTGAAAGCCCTTTTGATTAGATGATAAATTAATCCAGCTACTGGCAATAGACGGCTCAGTGAGCCACAGCTGCATGGGAAATGGTGGTATTTCCAAGTGATGTCAATATTCTCTAGAGATACAATGTGACATTCGAGGCATCTGTTTTCCCTGTATACTTCCTATAGTGCAGCTAATTATGGCTCCCAGGCAGCCACTAGGAAAGATGACATTAAACCCATTAGAAAACTGAGCTGTTTAAAATGAAATTCTTAAATTCCTTCATAAAAAAGCCATACCCTGACATCAACCACTGTGGATGGCTGGAAATAGAAACATAAGCATCGAAGTGAGCTTCTTGAGTTCTGCTCCTCTTGAAAGTCTCAGCCTTAGCATCACAGCAACATTAAGGTATCAGGCAGCTTATAACACAACATCGATGTATGTCCATTCATTCAGGTCTTAATATGTTTTTTCTAATTCTTCATATGTCTCACCCTATCCTCTAGTTGAGCTGGCAAGTTACAAACTGGAAGATGACAGCTCTCAGTGACTAATACCTGAATAATTCTAGAAACATTCATTTATTTCCTGCCATAGAATAAAACACAAAGATAACTGTAACACCATAAATAGAAAAGAATTAAAACTGGGAGATAGGAGATAAAATAATACGTGTAACGTTTAACGGACATTACTCACCAAAAACAGAGTTCTGAAGTTGCTCAGATCGCCGAAGAATTCTTCAATGCTTATTGCTTTGGGATCAAAGGTAAAATATTCTCCCAAATTTTCATACAATTTAGTCATGTTGTTGTGCATGTTGGACAATTTTTCATATTGCTCTCGGGCACTCTCAGCAAAGCTGTAAGGTTTTGTCAAGGAAAATGGTTCAAATGTAATTCAATCTAAGAGTAAAAATAGTAAAAGAAAACAAGGTACAAATGCAAAGGTTAGAAGTGGAAAATATGCTAGCGCAATTCTGCTTTCAAATAGGACATTTTGATGCATTAACATGCCTGCAAATTCATACCAACACAAAGTGGTGCCATATTTTTCCACTGAATAATTTCTTTACAGTGATGAAGATTTCCCATCAATAGACTACACAAACTGACTTGATATAATTACGAAGTATCTTGGACATTTTTGTTCTAATAAACTATTAACTTTGTGAAACACATTCTCTGAAAAGACAGTGAAAATTAGAATCTATGTTTAAGTGATGTCATGTCCCCATATGAAGTACTTATATGTAAAACCTGCATTCTGCATACCTACCAGTGACAAGATTATGTAGTATGACATCCATTTCTCTTTGTGTATTATTACAGATGTCTTGGTGGACTCTTTAATGCCTAATGACATACTGAGCTCCCACCTCAGGCTTCTTGTAGTATATAAACTTTTTTTGGGCACGCTCTCAATACACGATTTCACAGAACTTATAAAAATGGAATATCCACCCACCTGCCCCAGTTAACTGACAAACAGCTTTGAGAAATTATTGGTAAGAAAAACAGTACGCAACAGCAGAAGTCTTAATTTTTTTAAAGGAGGAAGTACAGAACCCCAGAAATGAAACGGAGTGATGCCATCCCAGCAGCCATCGTTAAAAGTTTGACATAATCCTTTTAAACAGAAAAATGTGGCTTTTTTCCCCCCACTTCAAAAACATATTTTTAGAATAATTCCTTGCAAATACAGGAAGGCTGCAAACTACTAAAGGAAATATTATGTTTTCCTTGAAGCAACTAAGTTTCAATCGCTGTTTTCTTCTGTTGTGGTTGTTTATATCCACAAATTTATAAAGTCACAAATTGCTGTAAAAATAAGCAGTTAGTAAGGATTAAACAAGTTCTGCTGATGATGTATGGTAGCTCATGAAAGTGTTGTGCAAAAACCCAAGAACAAAAGACACAAGTTAAAACCCAAGCTACAAAACTCATGCAGCCTGGCTCCCTGTGGCTTCCACTTGCAACAGATCTTTTCCACACAGATTCTGATTACTAATACAGCAGAGCTTGTGATTCAACCTTTCCCATTATTTCAGACTTTCATTTGAAACTCTGCCTTGTATCACATTTCTAATTGCTCAATATTTCTGAGATCCCCACCTCTCTGCAACAGAAACAACCTGGAAATAAGGGGGGAAATACAGGGAAATCATATGAGCCATTTATGTCTGAGTTTAGGCTAAACCCTATAATGACTCTTCAGAAAACAGCCAACAGATTGCAGAATAAAAAGGAAATTCAGGTGGATATTCTATTCATAACATTTCTCTTGTGTCTGGATACTGTTCAGTACTTTAAAGGCTGTCATTGCATGAACTACAAGTGTAACAAAGCTGACATTATCTTCCACTGAATAGAGGCCTAATATTTCACCTGAATTCTCCTAGTCTAATTGGAGGCTACACAGACATTTAAAAACTGGCTCTTAAAAGTATGATCAAAACCTTCATGCAACATGAATTTTCCTCTTAAGAAACTTATTTTCCAAGTAATCCTCTCTTCTTCGTTCAAGCCTTGGTAGCATAAAAAGAAAGATGTATTCCTTTGTTAGCTTGCAATGCTCACTTAGAATGGCAAAAAGTAGAAACCAGCTGTGTGACAGATCTTAGGACATAAATATCAAGATTGTGAAACAGTAACATCTACCTATACAATTTCATACCAGCGCAAACACAGTATAATGCCCATACTTGCAGTTTATTGTAATGAAGTTAAACCTGCTTGGTTAGAATCTCAAGCTTGGACTATGAAATTGCTCAACTTAATTAACGCAAGACCAAACTGGTGCAGTTCAGTCTTCAGTGACATTTAACTGTACAAAAGGAAATGAAAGTTTAATGGCAATAATACATTAAATGGGCAATAATGGCACGTAACTGAATTCTTGAGCACCGCCTGCAAATTTCAGGAAAACAAGAATTGCCTTAAAGGTAGCAGACTACTGTCTTGGGCAACTCTCCAATCACAGGGAAAAGAAATACGAAGATATATAATGACACAAATTATACCTGTGGTTCCTTTAAAAACAACCTCATAGAATATAAAGCCAAATTAATAAACTAAAAACACTGAAAAGTGTGAAAAAGAAAGGAAAAAAACCTTTGAACATTCCAGATTTGGAATCAGTTCTTTGCGACAATGCTCCCAGAGTCAAAATCTCCATTCAGGTTGCACATTCAACATGAGAAATACCAACAGTTAACACTATAAAAGAAAACGAAAGAGATAACCACACAATACAGCTACTGAAACCACTAAGATATTTTAAAGTAACACTGCAGAAACATATACCATAATTGCAACATTATTAGTTTTTATCTAGTAAGTACCAAACTGCCAATAAGAGATACCATTAATGGATGGTTTGTAAGACAAAAGGATGTCGGTAAGACGGATGAATAAGTTGAGCAAAGAGAGAATAAAGTACTTTAACTATACCTGATTTGGAAGAAAAGTCAGTGCTGTAGAGGCAGTATTTTCCAGTCCTATAGCATGTCATACTAACAAAGCTACACTGTCACATTCTATATGCTTCATACAATCTTCATGCTCATAAAATGAAACATCACCATGGAATGCACTACATCAAGTCATGGCAAAGACTTAGTCACTGTAACTCCAGAGAAGCAAAGCCATACCTGCCCATGCTATTTCATAAAAAGACATTACTGAAAAGTCAAAACTGTGCCTAAAAAATGCTTAATTCCAAGCGCTCCCATTAATACTAATTGAAACTTTCATGAGTGCTCATTTAAAAACTGTGAGCAAGGTTCCATTCTTACTGTGAACCAAAACCATCACAGAATTATTATGGGCAAGGACGACTGTTCAAGGACAAGAAATTACTTTATTCATAACCTGCTTTTCCCATACACACTTCTTTCATAACCGTAAGAAATTACTCAAAACCCTCAAAAATAAAACCAAAACAACAAACAAAACATCAAAATCGTGACTGTCCCCAAAAAACCCTGAACCACCACTATGAAAGATTTCTTCATCTTCAGTACCATATCTATCTCCCCAGGTTCCACATAAAGCAAGAAAAATGGATTTGTAAATCTGAATAGACAGAAAGTTACTACTTTACTACGATTAGGAACTACACCACTGCAGTAACCTAATCACCATCTAGGTAACTTTATACATACCATCCTTACTGAAGGTTTTAAATACAACTTTGAGTGGTTTTTAGGTAAAGTTTTTGCCCATTAAGGCATTTCCTTACTGCAGAGGGCAACTACACAAAACCACTCCGAGGTTTTCTAAGTGTCACATTGTGTTAGTAAGAGTTTAAAATTCACAGGTGTCCTCTGAAAGCGCTCTCCTATTTCATTGGTTTTAACACATGGCCCCAAGATTAGTAACTAACCAGATCACTGCTCAGTAACCACTACCAAAGCATTAATATATGCTTTCCCATGCAACCCAGGAAAATCCTCTGCACTGCACATCTCTAAAGAACTCTCCAAAGAAAATTAAAATGCAAACAATTAACAACAGAAAAACTCATGTCTTTCGGATTACAAAGACAGAGGTAAATTCAGACCATTAACTTCCGTTATTCTTAGAGATTTAGTAAGTTCTGTTGCCAAATTTCAGTTATCTACTAACAATACTTTTTCCTGACTCTTTTTATTGTTACAGGAGAGGCCGGGAAACCA
>JAOEHY010012476.1:1328-21146 GCA_025447955.1 Psilopsiagon aurifrons
TCTCTGCAGGGCTGCTCTGAATCTCTTCTCTGCCCAACCTGGAGCTGTGCCTGGGATTGCTCTGACCCAGGTGTAGGCCCTTGCACTTGTCAAAAGGGATCAGTGCCTTGAGGACCTACTCAGAGGCAGAAAACACATTATGTTAGCATCATGCTCAGCATATCACTGAAGTCTAAAGAAACTGTGATCTACAGGTTAAGCAAATCACATTTTCCTGTATCAGGGTATCAATTTAAAAAGGGTAATTTGTCTAGAGCTCTTCATAGAGCTGATTTCACAGCCAGCTACTTGCCACTTATGTGATAATGAAATACACATTGGCATTTTTAATTAACCTTATATTGAACTATGTGAACTATTACTTTGTGTTCTAAATGAGGCCTATTATTTCTGGAGATTTATAAATTCTGTAAATGCATCTCTGAACAAATGATTGATAAATAACACTAAATGGAGAGTACAGGGAAATTACCATAATCAGCTGCATGTGATCTTCTACCAGCTTCAAATTTAAAAGCCTAGCAAAAGAACTGCTTCAAAATTTCACAGAGGACCTCCCAAATTGGGCGGACTGACAGCTGTCAAGTTCAAGTATACCTCAAGAATACATCAAGAAAGCAGCACAGGCCAAAGCTGTTTCAGGTCCCATCCGCATTCCAGTTGTATTTGGAAACCCTGTGTCCAAACAGCCAAAGCAATTCTATCTGTATTTGAGTTTGTGGCCAAGGTATGAGCAGTAAAGACACACCCATGAGACAGCCAAGCAGAAAGATGCAATCAATGCTAATTTCAAACTGGCCAGTTACCAATTAAAGCCTTTATACCTTGAGCATCAATTTTACATGCACACAGTGTAACTATGAATGTAACAGTGACAAAATGATTCTCTAAGCACTGAAGCCACAGTGATCTGTAGAATGACTTTCGGAAGGGAGCTGCATTTTGAGCTGCAGAACACATCTGGCCGCAAGTGAAAACCGCTGGCTCCCCGACCACAGCTGTCCTCAGGGGTCTGGCACCCCTCCCCTAAGATCCAGCTCCCCGGCAGGGCTGGATGGGCTGAGCGCCGGCTCCCCCTCCTGACACAGCGCCGGCACTGCAGCACCGCAACGCGACGAATGATTCCAAACCATGGTAGGCAAAGCCCTTCGGAGAAGGCTCAGCCCAGAACACGATATACTCATCCCTAACGCTTAGTGACCTATCTTTAATACAACAGAGTTCTCTAACGCATACAGAGCATCCAAGTCTTCCGGGGGAAGTTATACCTTCAAAATCTCAGCATCACTGTATTTAAGATACTCTATAGCCACATTACAGGAAAACATTGTGCAACACTTCAGCTTTTCCACAGTGTGCTCATATTAATTGCCTGAAAACCCCAAATTCATCAAAAAAAAAGCTAGAAGAAATCTCAAAAGGTCTTTCATTCCTTCACCAAGCATCTCATAGACTACACTTGGGTTATTCCCAGCATTTTTTTTACATGGCTTAACAGGTTTCTGTGAAGAATTCAAATGTCTGCAGAAAAAAATACCTGAACAGATACAGTAAGCTTTAAAAGCAGATAAATCTTCTGTTGTATGCTTTTTTAAAGTAGGCCAATAAAAACCTAATCGTTTTTCCAGACCACGGATGCATGGTATAATAAAAAGGTCAAGATAAGTGAAAAGAATATTTAAGCACAACTTCTTGCACAAGACAAACTGGACCACAGTAGTCCTTTCCAGGCTGAAGGTCTAGTACTAAGGTGCCACATTCCACCCTGCAGACCAGCCAGCCTAGGATATATCATTAAAATAGCTCTAGAAAAGCAGCAATGATTAACTAGAGTTTAAGATAAAGCTGCAACCCATCTGCTGTGAAGCAAGAAGGAAAGCAGATTAGCTCTTCCATGCACATCAGGATTAACATGGAGAAACTGAGTCAAATCATTAGTAATACACTCTTACATTGAGAAACTCTTCCACATGCCATGAAAGCTTGGGGGAATCCCAGTAAGGAAGGCAGAACCCTCAGCAGTGACACCACCTTTTTCACTGGAATTACGACTTGTTGATCCTGAAAAAAGGAGGCTGGAAGTGAACATGAAACAATTAAAGTGAAAAACCATTCCAGGTTTCTGAACATCCATGAGCATACTAATGGACCAAACCATTGAACTTGAACTGGGCGAAAGGAAGTCTAAAAGGAAAACACTTTTTCTGCAGACTCAGGAAGGGTTACAGGCTACAGCTAAGCACAACAAAAAGACATGAAATAAGATAGACGTGAGGGACTTCACACTTCTTACTTTTCCAAAAGGGATGTTTAGCAATTAGGATTAGTTTGGAGGTGGGCAGAAAAGGGAATTTCACTTTACTAGTTTACCTCTTAGCGCTGTATCACTCAAGTCTGCACACAAGGGATCAGCAGGATCCTGGCAGCAGGAGAAAGGCAACAGAAAGCTCCTTAGCCCTCAGATACTGTGGATATGATCTCAGGGAGCAGAAACTCTGCTGCTGACCAGAGGCACACCAGGACTGGTACTTCATCACAATCACTAGTTAACTGAGACATTATGAACTAGCAATGAAAACTTTCATCCATTATCAGTAACCAGAAAAGGAGACACATGAAAGGAAAAACATGCATTAAAAGCAGTCCTTCCATTTCTACATCTTTTAAAAACATCATTATTATCCTACAGTAGCAGGAAAAGCTGGTTGAGGATATCTAAAACCTTTTGCTTTCAACACACATGTGCCTTCCAGAGTACTGTTACTGGATACTCAGAGGCAGTAGAGAGCACAAATGCATTTATGCTTCAAGCACTTAGCAAGTGCAGAAGCAGTGTCACAGCAACAGAAGAACTTTTACTTCTCACTAGTTTTTTGGTCCACAAAAAGGCACCTTCCTCTATTCCTTTTATACAGTACAAATGCATTAATAAAGTTGAAGAAAAATCAGCAAATCCCAAAGGCTCTGGAACCTATCATTTCATTATACCAAGATCAGCACAGAAGCAGCTGTTGTAACAACTTTTTTTGATTAAGCACAAGAATAGGTTTACTGAAATGTTTTCTAACCTTTTAGGTTTCAAATTATTTTGTCAAGAAATTCTTCCTAGGAAATAAAGACCTACAGAAGAACACCTATAAAGGCCAAAAAAAAGTGAAAGATTTACCAACTACAAGAATTAAACTGACATTTGCTTGCTGCCTTGCAGCTTTGTTGTTGTTTGTCTGCTACCTGAAGCCAAAAGCCTGATAAACACATCAAAACAAGAAATGGAAGACAGTCAGCAAAACAGCAACTGGAAATGGAGAACAGGAAGGAAGGAAAACCATCTTATTTTCTAGTTTCTTACTATACCTTACAATACAGTAAAATAATGAAAAATGACAACACAAAAGTGATAAATATGACAAAATTGAGTCCTAGCAAAGATATATTTTGAAATAGGATAAGCACAGAAAGACTAAAGCATGCACTGCTCAGCTGCTGAAATACTCAAAAATACAGCTTTCTTCATTCCACCTCTCCAGTTACTACTCCAATTTGCTCCTTGCCATAAATAACCAGCTTACATCTACCATGTATCCCATGTCACTGACAGATCTGTACAGAGTCTAACAATCTAGTTGAGGCCAAATACCCAGAAATGCATCCCACCTTGAATCAAAGATGGGAAGAGAAAAATCTAGCAGCTCTTAGATTTAAGAGTTAATCATCTGTTGCTAAAGCACCATGCTTTATTTTTCATTTTCACCTTCTGGCCAGACATTTCATCACCAGTTTAAAGGGCCTATTAGCCCCCCTATTGACCTCTGCGACCTAGCAGGGCACTCAAACCATCGGTTAATGATCATGGTCACAAACCAATCAGACCAGCAAGAGGCATACAGACCTCCAAGCTCGCAAAGTATTGTGGTTTTAAATATGATCTTCTCAAAGGTTAAGATACATGGACTTGTATAGCTAGAACATCAGGAAAAGGAAATTCCCTAGTCTATGCCCTCACGGCTTTAGCTTCAGGGGGCCACAAAGATATTAACTTTCTACCTGGTGCTGTACTTGGAAGTCACTCAGCTAGCAGTACCTGGCCTCAAACGAATTCCCAGAACTACCAGCCCCACCATGCAGCTCCCACTGAGACCTGCCTTCCCAGGTCTCAGGGGTAGATAACCCCACTTTATCAAGATATTCCACTTGCCCAGTATGAACATCCTGTCCTTTACCTTTTCTTTGAAAAACAGTATTAATAATGTAAGCATTAAGCGCCAAGATTTCTGCAGAGCTCAGCTAAGAGCAGTTTGTTAATTCACCAGAAAATATTAGGTGTGTCAGTTACTAGCTAATCCGTTTAAACATGCTTTTTACTGACACTGCTAAATACTAATTAAAAAGTCATGCGGTACCACACTGAGTACTTTCAGAGGCTACTCTGAACATTGATATCCAGTTCTTTCAAATCAAAGCACATCTTAAATCCTTTTGTTTCTTAACTATACTTGAAGTTGGGGGGGGAAAGAGGGCAGAAAGGTCACATACATATAGATTTTAAGTACATGCAAACCAAGTCAAACAAGCCACAGGCCACCAGAGCAGCCAGTCAGTGTCATGGACCTTCTTTCTGATTTCTCCAGTAAATACGTACTCAGAAGGTTACAGTTTTAATTTGCATGGCTGGTGTCGAAAAGGATTGAAAGTGACAAACCATGCCAGTCTAAATTTGAAACCTTTAAATTCGATCTCTCTCATTGACTGCCAAAGTGTGCAAGTGAATTAGAAGTCAGCTTCAGACTAAATGTGATCATCAGTGAGTGGCTGCAGGCTGGAGTCACGCTTCAGAGCAGATGAGCCTAGGGTGAAGTACGTATGATTATCTTCAGCTGCATTTCACAGCAGCCCTGTTAACATGACCAGAATATCTGATAAATCACTTCCCCAGCCTTTTAAGAGAGCAAGACTGGAATCTAATTGTTAATAAATCTTATGACTTTCTCAATGCAGTTTCACTGCAGTAAAAGCAAAGCACAACCACACAAAACCATGAACTTCTTAAGTATTACTGAACAAGGAAAGCCAAGACATCAGGAACAATCCCTGAAATACTCCTTTTTCACTCCAAGTCTTACTACTACTCACGCTCTTTCCAGAAAAAAGCAATAGAACCAAAGTCAGCCATCCCTGTTTTCTATGGTGCTGCCACACAATACAATTCCTACCACTGTCACTTAAATGTCTCATCACACTGAGCCTGCTGAATAACCAATTGCACCCACACTTTTTCCTAGGCTTCTGTTTTTAAGTCTGATTACTGGAAGACAACAGGAGAGTTTATTCTTCTATTTAACCTCTAAGAATGACAACCCAGTGACCTGATGCTCAAAAAAAACTGTCTGAAGAGTATATCACAAACTTTACTATTTTATTCAAATTTATAACCATAAAAGTAATCTTAAAACCCCGTAAGTTTTCTTCAGCTATGTTTGCTTTACAAAATACCTGTGACCTTCATAAAGCATTTTGCCAGCCTCTAAGAGCAGGACACTTGGAGCAAGCACTGCTCACATGGTTGAGACTACAATGAGAAGGAGAGTTTGAGGGGACACAGCAAGGAAGTACACATTACACCATTAGGGACTTGGAATGCATAGCATCACACATCTGTTCCATGCCATGAAGCACCTGTCCTCAGAGGAAAGTGGATGAGTCAATAGCAAACTCATTAATATCATAACATATGTATGTCACTTTACTACATATAATAAAATACATCTTTTAGATTTGTGAAAAACTAGAATTCCATTTGTGACAGATTAAAGGAAATCCTTGCTCAATGCCTTGCATACCAAGAGAGATTTATTAAAAATTATTAACATCTACGGAGCCATAATTCACTAAGTTTCTACTTCAAGCATTTTCACTAAGCTATCCCTTAGCTGCTATAAAAATCAGACAGTTAATATCCTCTATAATGCAGAAAGTCAGCAGACTTTTCCACACACACCATTCTCCTTGATATTTAGGGAGGTACTAGTCTATTTGATTACTGAGCTACTCAATGTGACAAGAAACAGCAACCCTCTACCAATCACTACTAGACACATGGCTCAGTAAAGTCAATCAGTATACAGCTAGCATATACAGCCATCTACTGATAGGAAGGCTTCCTATTCCTGTACAGCTTGTTGACAATTTAAAGGACACCTCGCCAATTTAAGATATTACTTCAGATCTCCAAGTAGCTAAAATGAGCCTGTAAGGAAGAATTCCACAGGTACAGTCTATGCAAGTTGGAACTGCCATTCAGCAATCGCACCAGGACTCTTTATCCTCTGACATGAGGATTTCAGCTGCCTAACACTGATTACAGGGGTCTCATCATCCATGTATTTAACATTACACAAATCAAACAAGTGCCAGGCATCCACTTTAATGTCTCCCCTGACTGTATCAATGTTTTATTTACAGTTAGCTCCTTCAATCTGCAGCTTCACATATTTCACCCAGCATTCACAAAAT
The DNA here is from genome assembly GCA_025447955.1 of Psilopsiagon aurifrons. NCBI lineage: Eukaryota > Metazoa > Chordata > Aves > Psittaciformes > Psittacidae > Psilopsiagon > Psilopsiagon aurifrons. The sequence continues at coordinate 7,839 of JAOEHY010012476.1, forward strand.
ATTTGTCATCAATCAATACTATGCATAAATGTGAAAAGATAAACTCTTCTTGCAGGTCTTTCAATATTTGTACAGCATCACTTGTGAACCAAGTTATGACAATCAATATTACACTCACATTTACCAGCATTTACATACCAGCACAAGTGCAAAGTCAGCCTTCAAAATAAAGCTCTCGAAGGTTGAAAAGCAAAGCTGCTCAGTGCCTTACAATGATAAACACAAAGAACCAGCCTGACTTGAGAACAAGCATCACTTCCACATACACATTTTTTAGATTTTTGCATAAAAATGAACACCTGAGAGATGCAAATAGGAAAAACACAAACACACATGGACTACGCTCTTGCTTCCCGGAGCCTCATCTTCCTCAAGGCTCTTCAATTACACAACTTAAGACAGTAATTGGACATAATGTTCCACTCTCCATTGTCTGGCACCAGCTGCAAATTAATCCAATTAGCATGGTCACCTCACCACACATGAAAAAATAAGTATACTTCCAATCTACAGCATGTGTAAAGGTTTACAGGTAGAAATAACTGCTTTTCAGAATGGCTTAGTGTTCAAGGATACTAGCAAGTCATCTTAATTAGAACAAAGGATATACTCTGGTCTCCTAGCAAAGGTTCCTATTGTTTTGAATTTTAAGCAGCATCTGAATGTTTCAATGACTATTTGAAGCAAAATTTAAGCAGCCTTGCAGTTTTGTCCCGAAGAGGGAAGTTGTCAAATACCTGAACGATTTACAACAGGTAACATAAGCACTTTATGTGCTGCGTAGGAACAATGAAGGACACAGATTTTAATGCTTTCAAAAGGCTTAAAAAAAGGTTTTACTAGGGCAAGAGATGACACTGATATCTCTCAATTCTGTGATATATTAATAATACTGCCCAGAGAAGTATTCTTGCAGCATCTTACTTATCACCACATTTTTCTTTCTCAGCTGAAAGGCTGCCCTGGAGCTCAAAGCATGTCAAGCTCCACTTTCCCCTGTATCATTTAGGATTATGTCATAATATTGTATCGTACCCAAATTATAATTTGTAATTACAAGTATAATATGTAAATGTGTCCACTTCCAGATGAGAACTACAATTAACCAACTTTGGAAGTCAAACACAGGACTTCTCCTTAGAAGCCAAATTTCAGCATGGATAAAAATCTGTTAAGCATTTGGCTCTTGTCTAAGCAGTACAGACACTTCAACTCCTTCAGCATCTCTGAAGGATTTACCAATTCAGCCACACATTTCTTACAAATTAATCCTGAATTTCTACAGAAAGCTTGTTGACCTATGGCATTTTGGTTTGAGTAAATACAGACAGTAAATGTAATGCTATTAAGACATCAAAATGCTGTTGCATAATTAAGCCGGTTATTTTAAGCACATAAAAACCTTTGCTAAGACATTCTCACACATACCTGGAATAAACCAAACTTTGACACACATTTCATTCTCACTTGAAAAGCTAAACAAACCCAGTTTAAAACATGGTAAAAGCCCTTTCATTGGCTTGACCACTGAGCTACTGTAGAAAGAACTCGGCTGACCTGACGAAGTACAAGCCACAATCATTACATATACATTCCCACTAATAGTTGCCTTCATTTAACTGCACAGAATTATCAGCAACTGTTTTTTTCTTCTGAATTGTAGTCAAGTTAGTGCCATGACAGCATGGGTTTGTGAAGTATCTCCTCCTGAAGCCACCCAATTCCCACTTGCGTTATACAGTCACTTCACCTTACTTGGTTCCTTGGTGATTCAACTGCTAAATCATCTGTTTTACATGGATATTATAGAAATTTACATTTTAAGCTGCAGTTTGATAGTCACCCTGCTTAATCTTTTTTTAACATCTCTCCAACATGTGAAATACTTAAGATTTAATACAAGACTTGATTTTTCACAGTAAGCAAAAAAATCTGGAGACATACTAGAGAAAAAGAGGTTGGATCCATGTCCATTACATTCTTTCACTGATAATGTACCTTAGCATTGGAACTGAAAGTAAGCATGCAGATACCAAGTATCACATGACAGAAGCAGGCAAAAGTTTGCCTGCCCTCTAATTTCTCATTTCAGTGGGCACCTCAGAAGTACCACACACAGTCCTCAGAAGTCACAATTTTGGTAGCAACAATACAGCCCCATCTAATTCCATAAATGCTGGTTTTAAAACAGTAAATTACATCTGTAACATCCTAAGGTAACTCACATATGCCATAAAGATTCTTTCTACACAATGTGGAGAACAACTTCACAAATCTGAAGCCTTAAGTTCTCAGCCATCAAACTAAATTTTAACAAATTTACAGCAAAGAATAGAAATCTCTAATGTAATTCTCCTCCAACTACCAATACCAGCATCACTACCAATTCAAAGATAGGGAAAATATGCAAAATATCAACAATCCAAGGACATGTAACTACAAATCACACGGCATTCCACAACCAAAACTGACAGATACCCCTAATTCTAGAATATGTCAGACAGTAGTTTATTCTCCTGATTTAGAGATGGGCATTCACAGTCAACTACACATCAAAAACTACAACAGTGCATTAGAAGAAGCCACACTGATGTACCTCAATTCCTGTTATGGGATGTAAAGTACACTGGCACAGCTTTCCAGCCATGTCAGTTGAAGCAAAAATTATTTTAGGTGTCATTAAATTATATTACAAGACCCGTTAGTAACTTATTTGGCTTGACCATCCCAAGCACAGCACCAAGTGTCCACCTCTTCAGAGCTATACTCTAAAGTCGCCTGCCAATTATACAACAGTTCCAAATTTATACTCATAATACAAATCACACAGAATTACTTTTCTGTTCAATATAGCATCACTAAAACAAAGAGATAGCACTTTATAGCACGTCTGACATGTCAGATGCAAAAGGGATACGAATCACTTGTTATTAGGCGTTATATAAATGCAAAAAGAAATATGCTTCGGGGTTTTTAAGAGATTTACCAAATGCATTGTTGGTTCCTTAATACATTAGTTACAGCCAAAAGTTTCTAGGAAAGGACATAGGTGGTAAGCTTTTTACACATACGTAAATAATAAGCAATTTATTGCTCAGAAACAGGTCATTAGGGTTTAAAAGGAAAACCTTTTCGGGTTTAAATCGACTCTAAACCCGAACAGAGTACATAAGACCCCTGCTGTTCTACATCAGGATTCCACTTGGCATTATTTTTAACTCAAGCGGTGAGCGGTCATCCCTTCGCTATTGTAAAACACCCCTACGGATGTGGAGCAATTGGGGAAGGGGACCAGCGCTTGCCCCGGTTCGGTTTGATGCTGGAGCCGCACCCGCGAAGCCTCCGGGACCGCCGCGGGCAGGGCAGACCCACCAGCTTCTACTCGGCGCACAGCGCTGGGAGCGAAGCAGCAGCTACAGACACAACCCAACCCCACCAAGCGGCGCGGAGCGAACAGCGTCCACTTCCCGGAGCAACCTCGCTGACTCCAGCTCGTCCCTCACCTTGGTTAACCAGCCGCAGGGCGTGAGTGAAGGACGGGTCCAGAGAGTCCTTCTCGGCCATCAGCTCGGGCAGATACTTCTCATCCATGGCGGCGCTGGCCTGGAGCGGCGGGGCTCCGGGTGCCCCCACAGGAAAGGGAGCAGCGGCGGCGCGGGTCCGAGTTCCAAGCGGTGTCAGCCGTAAATCCTCGGAGGCAGCGCTTCCCCCCGGCCGCCTCCCACCCGGGACTGCGGGGACGCATCCAGAAGGAAGCGCCGCAAGCCCCCGGCAAGGAGCGGGGAGGGAAGGGACGCGGGCCGGGAGGACACCCCCCCCACCACCACCACCACCACCACAACCCGACAAGGGATGCGAAGAAATCCCTCAGCGGAGACACAAGGGGCCGGGAAAGGGGAAACGGCGCGGCCCGGGAGCCGCTGACCCGGACGGGACGAGCCCCCTGCACACACGAACAGATAAGAACCTGGAGCCCGCACAGCGCACCCCACCACCGGCACCACCGCGGCGCGGACGGAGCGCGAGAGCCTCTCGGCGCTGGGCTTAAATACCCTCATTGAGGCCCCGCCCCAGGCCGTTGTCCCGCCCCTCAACACCTCCCAATGGGCGGTATCTTCCCGCCTACTCAAATGACGGCTCCTATTGGGTGATGCCTCCTGTCAGTCAGAGGCCGGCCGCAGCTTCTGATTGGTGGATTTGTGCCCCCTCCCACATACCGGCGCCGGTGGCGCGCCCGCGAGCTGCCGCTGTGCCCGCGGCGCTGAGGTAATGGTGGCGCCGGGTGGGTCTGAGGCGGTGCGCGGAGCCGCGTTTCCATTAAACTCCATTAAGCAGCGGACCATCCCCTGGGAGGAGAGTCCGCCGCCGGAGGAACTGCGGGCATTGGTGCCCTGAGCTGTGGGGAAGCGAGGGGAGCCGGGAGCAAGGAGCCGCCCCAGGTGTCTCGCCTCCGGCAGGACGTAGGGCTCGCTCCCCGCTGCAACGGCGTGAGAGGGGGACGGGGGGAGGAAGCGCGGTGCCTTACAAAGCTCATGGGGGGTGGAAACGAGGAAGAGCAGGGTTTGTTTTTAAAGAGGAGAAAAACACCGATCTTAACTTTCTTTTTTTTCCCTCCCAGAACAGCGGTGCTCTATTTACGCAGCATTTTATACTTGACGCCTCCAGTAACACGAAGCACTGAATAAACACTAGCCAGAAAAAATCTTACTCCCCATGGATTACACTGACAAGCCATTGTAAGTGGGTTTGTGATACCTTTTTACAGGAAAAAACGTTTAGAAGTCCTTGCTCAAGCCTGTTTTCCTTTTTTTTTTTTTTTTTTTTGTCCCCCAGTAGATAATACATTAGGTTATTATTCACTTTGATCTTTGGCTTTGGGGTTTTACATTGCTTCCTTATTAGACCTCAGGTGTTTCATCAATGAATCTTTGGTGACAAAAGCCCGAAGGAAGCAAGACCAGTGATGCTCTTTAACACATTACAAGAGCAAACCAGAGGAAAGTCGCTCAATCACTGAAGACAAAACTGTGAGATTAAGTAATATTTTAAACCAACATTTACTGGAAAAAGCAATAATAAGCTTTAAGTGAAAGCTACAAAAACACTGAAAATACTCTGTGTGAATCAAATAAGCACACATTTACTTTTTTCTATTTAATGGATAATAGAGGTTTGCAATGTATCTTAGTCATATCCCTGCAAGATGGGGATAAAGAAGCTCTGAAAACAAAAAGCGAGCATGAGAAATCACTCACTCAGAGCTTGGAAGCAGAGGTTAAGGCTCCCTTCTCAGAATTACGTGTGCTCCTTCACCCTTAAAACAGAAGGACCATATATTAAGGTATCTTATTTCTTCTCATGTTTCACAGGCTGGAATATCTCATAAAACAATGTCTGATATGTTACAGTGTGGAATAAACTTGACTTAAGTTCTCTCTACAACCGTTCCAAATAAATCTTGACCCAGGATGAATAGAAACAAATTTACAAAGTAATGTATTAATTCTCCTGCATGACTTAGAGCTTGAGGAATACAACTAAAACATACAAGCAACAGGAAGAATTTGGATTACGATGAATGTTTTATTTCAACCTTCCATATGCATCTTCTCTGTAAAAGCACTGAAATGCAGCCATCTGTTGTGAAACAGGCAGAGACATACAACTTTCACACACAACAGTACGTAGGAGTATGATCTCTATTGAATGACCTGGGACAAAATAATCCCTGCCTTTGTCAGTAAAGCAGAAAAATGTATTTAAAGCCCCTCTACAGCATACAGGACCTCAGATAGAAAAGTAGCTATATTATTACAAATGCGGTAAAACACAATGTACCTTTCTTGGAAAGAGTCATATTCTCACTGGTAACTGATTAAATAAACATTTAGTGTTTCAGGAAACCACTGTATTTGCCCAAATTATACCAGTTCCCTCTGGCTTGCAACAGCGAATGGCTGAAGTCTTCTTTTCTCACCAGATCTCTAATAGTGAAGGAATTATAAAATTCTCCACATTTTACCCTGTTGTTCAAACTCAAGCCTACACATAACAAGCACAATATATTGTTTTCTCCAATGAAATTCACTAGGATGTAATAAAGGACGGAAAAGATGGGAAATCATGAGCCTCGGGCCATAAAAAGCAGCCTAAGATGTGGTTAGCTGGGAAAAGCCTGCCGAGCATGATTCTTCCTGTCCAGGAAAGGCAGGAAACGCCAACTTCTTAAGCACTGATTTGTAGAATCATAGAATCACAGAATGATTTGGGTTGGAAGGTACCTTAAGATCACCAGCCCCCCTGCCATGGGCAGGGACACCTTCCATTACAACAGGTTGCTCCAAGCCCTGTCCAACCTGGCCTTGAACACTGCCAGGGATGGGGCATTTATTACTTCCCAGGGTCCTACCTTTCTAAAAATGGCAGCAATGTTTCCCTTTTTCCAGTCACCAGGGACTTCACCTGATTGCCATGACTTCTCAGATGTTATGGGGAGCAGCTTGGCAACTACATCAGCCAGTTCCCTCAGGACTCCAGGATGCACCTCATCTGGTCCCATAGACTTAGGTTATGTTCAGGTTCCTCAGGTGGTCTTGAACCTGATCTCTCACAGTAGGAGGGACTTTGCTTCCCCAGTCCCTGCCTAGTAATCCATCCACTCAGGAAGCGTCCGAGATAAAGGTTGCGAATGAAGACTGAGGAAAAAACGAGTACCTCAGCCTTATCATCATCAGTTATTACCAATTTGCCAATCTTGCTCATCAGGGGGCCTATGCTTGCTTTTACCTTCCTCTTCTGGCTGACGTATCTGTAGAAGCCCTTCTTGTCATTCTTTGCATCCCTTGCCAAGGTCAGCTCCAGCATTGGCCTTTCTGACCCTACCTCTTGCACAACTGGGCAGTGTCTGCGTACTTTTCCCAGGTTACCCGTCTCTGCTTCCACTGCCTGTTCTTCTTGTCCTTGGGTTTGACCAGCAGGTCTCAACACAACCATGCTGGCCTTTTGCCTGGTTTCTTACACCTGGGGATCAAAAGCTCTTGTGCTTTATAGAAAGTGTCCTTAAAGGTCTTCCAGCTCTCTTCTGCTCCCTTGTCCTTGAGGGCAGTTTCCCAGGGGTCCTATTGACTGAATTCTTGAACAGCTGGAAGTTTGCTTTTCTAAAATTCAGGTATCTGACTTTACTCTTCACCTGTCCCTTATCCCTCAGGACTGCAAACTCCAACAGTGCACAATCACTGCAGCCTCCAATCTTTGTGTCACTGATTAGCCCACTTGTGTTAGTGGCCATCAAGTTCAGTATCATATCTGCTCTGATAGGGCTGACTATTACCTGGCTTAAGTTATCCCCAGTGCACTCTAAGAGTCTCCTGGATTGCCTACAGCTCACCATGCTACTTCTCCAGCAGATATTGTGGTGGTTTAAGTCCCCAGGACAATAGTCACCTGCAGCTGAAGTAACAAGGCTTCATCAATAGAATCACAGAATAGTTAGGGTTGGAAAGGATCTTAGGATCATTCAGTTCAACCCCCCTGCTGTGGGCAGGGAGACCTCACACTAAACTGTGTCACCCAAGGCTCTGTCCAGCCTGGCCTTGAGCACCGCCAGGGATGGAGCATTCACAGCTTCCCTGGGCAACCCATTCCAGTGCCTCACCACCCTTACAGCAAAGAACATCCTCCTTATATTCAATAGGGTCTCCTTGATCATGTGGCCTGTAGTAAACACCAACCACAAGGTTAATTTTACCTAAATTACTGCCCATTCTTGTGTATTTTTATTTTTTCATATGGCGACTGTTATTCCATTTATTCAGTGATCATATCAAGCTGTTGCTGAGCATGGCAGACTTTACATGCCTCTAATGTAGTTCTTGACTCTGATTTAGCTCTGGGACCCTGATTTAAAGCTCAGACCGCAACAGACTGTTACAGAATCATTATTTATTTGAGACTTAAGCTCATTAAAATGCACACAGTTGAAGACCTATAGAAGCAGGGTCTATTTTGGGAAATAGTTTGTCACAAATACCACATCCAGTGAATATGTCCTTGACGTGACTCACCACAGTTCTGATTAGCATGTTGCTAAGTAGGTTCTGGCTGCCTTACGATTCCAATATATCACTTGCCAATTTTTATTGGGTATATTGAAATTACAGTCACACTCCCTTCTCCAATATTCCTGTGGCCATTTCTTTTTTCTTTCCAAACTAGCATGTGTGTGAAAGTATGAGAAAAATACATATAAATAGTATATAAAGAGTATACTGTCATATCAAGACATGTATCATGAACCAATTTCAAAAGCCTGGATACTTCCAATATTTCATAGCTTTCTCGTTTATACCTTTTGCTCCATAGTTCAAAGGTTAGGCTATTTTTGTCCCTAGTGAAATTTATTCATTACCAGCTATGTTAAATTTGTTTCTTTTAAAAGATTTGTTCTCTAATTTACATATTTTATTCACTCTTTCTCTCCATTTATTTCTAAGGAAAACAAGGTTTGCAGGAAGAAGGTATTTTGTGCTAGGAAGAAAAAGGCTTTCAGGCGTGTAAGTTTTTTGCCACCATATTTTTAGTCACTATAGAGTGCCATAGCATTACATGCAGCTGTTCATCCAAGTCTTCCATTTGTTTTATACCTTGATTTATGGTATTAAATGTCAGAAGTGGGCTTACAGGAGCCCCATAAAGTTCGACAAAGGGAAGTGAAAAGTCCTGCGGCCTGGTAGGAATAACACAAGGCATCAGTACGTGCAGGGGGGCACCGAACTGAACAGCAGGTTGCCGGAAAAGGACTCGGTGGTGTTACTGAGCACGGAGTTGAACATGAGCCAGCAGCGCACCCTTGCTGCAAAGAGGGCTAATTGTGTCCTAGGCGCATTACGAGGAGGGCTGCTCGCAAGTTGAGGAAGGTGATCCTTATCCTCTGATTCATACTGATGAGCTGTATCCACGTATCCAGTTCTGGGCTCCCCAGCACAAGACACACAGGGACAGTAGTGGATAGAGCTCAACAGAGGGCCACGAAGATGATGAAGGGACTGAAGCATCTCTCCTATGAGGAAAGGCTGAGAGAGCTGGGACTGTTCATCCAAAAGAAGAGAAGGCTGAGGAGGGGATCTTATTAATGTGCATAAGTATTTGAAGGGAGGGTGCAGAGAGGACAGAGGCAGGCTCTTTTCAGTGGTGCCCTGTGAGACCACCAGTGGCAATGGGCATAAACTGAAACACAGGAGGTTCCCTCTTAACAGCAGGACACCCTTTTTTACTGTGAGGGTGACTGAGCACTAGCACAGGTTACCAAGGAGGTTGTGGAGTCTCCAGTCCCTGGAGATGTTAAAAAGACATCTAAACATGGTCCTGGGCAGCAGGCTTTAGTTGATCCTGCTTGAGAGGAGGGGTTGTACCACATAACCTCCAGAAGTCCTATCCAACTTCAGAGATTCTGTTGTAAAAAAGGTATGCAAAAATGATTGTTTAAGTATTATGTGCCTTATTCAAGTTGTACATTTGTATTTTTTATAATGTTATAGAGCTGTCACTGAAAGAGTCAAAGGTTCCTGAATCTGAACTGATTACATTTGGATTCTACTGCCCCTCTGAACCCATATCTGTGATCGGGAAAAAAAAATAAAAATGCATAGTATGCACAAATAACTGCTATTCTGATTTTACATTGTTGAAGGGCTACTCTTAACTTCTGCTTGTTATGTATCAGCCTACAGTGTGTTTCCTTGAATGAGCTACAGTAGATAGATACTACAGTAGAACAAGGAAATGACAATCTTTCATGTTATGGGAAACATCATCTGTGAAATCATTCAGACTGTATCCCAATGCCATTTTCATCCTTCCCTCCCCAACTGGTCTAGACTTCTGCCTGTCTTAGTCATCCCCTTCATTATGTTCTTCAGCTCTTGTAAGAAGAAAATATTTTTACTTGTTTGAAGCACCAACTCTGGCAAGTTACATACATATCTATTCCTAGACATAACCAAAATGATTAACACCAGTTTTCTTGCTAGTGTAATAGAATTTTAGATGGCATCTCCTTGTATCTTTTTTCTGTGACATTAGAATTCTGACATAGTATTTTGTTGCTGTTGTTTCAGTATCAGTATTGAAAACGGCTAATTCCAAACAGTCCTTTTTGTATGTCATTGCATCTTCCTTCAAAATCTCATATGCAGCAGCCGTGATAAAACCCACTTTCTTGAACTGTCACTTCCTAGAGAACTGAAGTGGGTTGCTACAGTTTGCCTGGCCTGAACTTTTGGTATCCAGGTTGAATACATAATACATAGAATGTATAAGAGCTGCAGAGCAAAAATACTACAGGCAAATTTTAGCATTCCACCTTACTGTTCTTTTTAAGTCTCAAAGACTAATGCCCCATATCAGCACAGTCTCTCCAGCTTCTAGTGCAGTAATTGAGGGAATACATTGCAGTGAGTTCACCACCGTTTTCATTATATTCATGTTTGCCATGATCTAAAGGGCTTTTTGCTTTCCTTTAGGCATTTTGCTAAAGGCAGTTGTAAGAGTGCACATAGTCATGGAACTGCATGCACATATACCTTGATCATATGATGTGCCTGTAGGCATCAAGATGAACTTTATTTTCTCTGCTCTGAAGTATTTTGTGAGATTAGAAAAGTCTTTTCTAATTTTGTTTTAAATAAGGTGCAATATTTTTACAGCTCCCTCCCCCAGTATTGGCTTTGTTTCTGCATTTATTAAAAACCTAGATTTTGACATTTTCCCATATTTACTTGCTAATACTTCATATAGCTCTAATGATGCAAAAGATCAATGCTTTCATGGTGGAAAGACTTTTTCTGTGTATTCTTTTTCTCATGGGTCATGTTTGGATATCAACACTTCTTTACTACTCCTTTCTTGATCCTTTAATGTAGCTATAGATGAATGTTATACTATTGCTAAATTCCTCTGCTAGGAGCTTTTGCAAAACTGTATGCTCTTTACTTTCCAATTTTCCTTAGTAGTATGCTTATAGAAATGATTTGGCTTGTGTCCTTTGTGACAGTGTTCTGTGATGCGGAACAATCAACATGTATTAGAAACCTTGATGCATCTGGTAGTCTCACGTACCTCTTTCATTGCTCTTAACGTAGGCGATGCCAAGTCCAGTACACCCTTGTCTTTGTTATACCTGTTTTCCTGGTTGCATCTCTTTTAGCACATTGTGTTATGTGCTAACGAATGCTCTCTTTTGTTCTTAGGACAGCTTTTTCCAGTGTGAAATTGTTTGTTGCTCATTTTTTACTCTTAAATTCAATGCCATTAAAAGCCTGTCTTTCACAGACTGTCTTTCCTAGCTACCAAGGCCTCATTAGCCATAACTTACCAGTTTTCTTAGTAAGACCTTGATGTGTCTCATAACATTTATCTTTGTATGGTGATGTGTTCTTTAAAAGAAAGCAATAGGATAATCTGGGTTTTCCTGTCTGCTCCTATGAGATTACTGGATAACTGAGCTTTGAAAACACCCCTGACTTTTTCCTAGTTACCTAGTGGAATGAGTGGCTATTCAGGGTGAAGAAGATTGTCTACTCCAACCCTGAAAAGATTAATTGCATTAATATCTAATATATCCCACTATTTTCTGCAATGCTTTTTTGATCTGCCCATGGCCCATTTCCTTCATTATTCTGCATGAAACCTGTAGATGGTTTATTTTTTTCCTGAAAAGATATCAGAAAATATAGTTGTTCAGGCTGCTCAGATCCTCAGAGAACAAGGGTAAACTAAAGTTGCTATATAATAGAGGTCACTTGGTTATGGTAGTTACTGCATTTGCTTTTAAACAGAGTTAACTCACACACAGTAATCATAAAGAAGTCTTAGAAAAAGCATTTCTTCAGCCTTTCTTAAGGGGGAGAAGGGATAACAGTAAAATGTCCATTTAAATTTAGTTCTAATGGAACATCTTATTGTTGGGGTTTTGTCTTGTATTCTGGAATAAAATGTTTCCTCACTTAAACTTAATTTTCTTTAAATTTTTGCAATAAGCAAGCTAAGTATTACAGCTCTAAGTTCAGCATTTCTTGCTCTAGACAGTAAACAGAGTAATTTCTATTTCAGTAACAGTCTGATGGTGGATTTAGGTTTTCTTTTGTATCAGAATGAACTGAGATTTAAACTGCCTTCTCTGCAATATGGTACCACATTAAACAGTAATCTTGAGTTCTTTGTAATAATTCTGTGATTCAGAATGACTATGTGAAATACATAGCCCTATATTTACTTCTGTAGTTGAGATAAAGTTGCCTGGATGGAAGTATCAATTAAAATTGTTTATCAAGATTCATCGTCCCATTAATTCTCTCACTGTAGGAAGAAAATAATATCTGTATTATCCATTGTTTAAATGCTGAATACTCACAGCATCAGGTAGAATTACATGGAGATAAGAGGAGAGAAATATTACAACAGTAGTCCCAACCCCTCATGTTAGTTTTACAGTTATAAAGTGATAACTTGTTAGCTCTCTTACAGCCTTCTTCATTGCATGCAGTATTAGGAGTGTTTAAAGAGATTAGATAATTTCACCATTTCACCTTAAGAGATGAAAAACAGTTTTACCTGCCCTATTGAAAGGAAATAAAATCCTTAAGGACAGGTTATAATCACAGATAATGTGTTGGATTTTTTAGGTTGTAACAAGGGGGAAAAAACCTTATAACAGTATCCATTCTAATTACATTTTTAATAAATACCTGAGCACTGATAAGTCCCAGGGGAAAGTGCTCTGGGAACACGGTTTGGCCACTATATATTAGGAGATTGGCTTTTGAGACTTCAAAAGCAATTCTAGAGGTTGTCTCAGATTTGTGAGTCTTAAACGTGTTGTGGAAACAACAGACGAACACACAAAATAGAGCAATATAAGAACTGTTGGGAGAGCTGTTGCTTTGCAGAGTGGTAAAAGAATTGTGGCTGTGAGAGGAGAAAGAGAAGTCACTGGCAAAAAGAAAAATGACCTGTTTCTACAGAGTGTGCCTGAGAATGCAGTGGGTGAAAATGACCCAACTCCAGAGTTTTAACTTAGGACTCGATTGGGAAACAACAGTCCTGATATGTTCACAAATATCACAGCTCTCTTTTCTACATCATAAGTTTTGGCAAAATGAGGGAAAATAAGAAGCAGGACTATCTCATTGTAGCTCAGTGCATAAAGTGGAATATCAAGACAAAAATATGTCTTTGCTTTACTGCTACGGGATCGTTTGGGGGGGGGGGGGGGGGGGGGGGGGGGGGGGGGGGGGGGGGGGGGGGGGGGGG
>JAOEHY010012478.1:0-13252 GCA_025447955.1 Psilopsiagon aurifrons
TTTACTGACCTTGGTGTCTACAGAGATGCTCCTCTTACATGTTCTCTCTCTGGCTGCAATTGCTGTTGCACAGGTTTTTTTTGCTTCTTAAATATGTTGTCACAGAGGTGCTACCACCATCACTGATGGGTTCAGCCTTAGCCAAAGACAGGCCCATTGGCGCTGGCCATCAGCCACAGGGGAAGTTTCTAGCAGCTGCTCACAGAAGCCACCCCTATTGTACTCCTGCTACCCAGACACTGCCATGCAAACCAAATATTCATCTAATTTCATTCTCTACCCAATTTCATGGCTGAATTTCAGCTCCCTTAAATAAATAAGAATTTGCTGCTCTTCATCAAACCACCACAGCAGATACGCAGCAGGTCCAGCAAGCGTGGGTACAGACATGAACTAAGTAAGCCTTATTCTGGCTAGTCAGGCTGCACCTCTCAATCAGCTGTCAGTATCCTCTTGGTCAACTACTGGCTAAGAAATAGAGATTTCCCAAGCAAACAACACAGGCTTCCTTTCAGTCTAAGAAGCAGCCCTGTGGATCACTTCAGGCCCATAGGCTGCCTAGTTTATAGTGAAATTATCACTTTGAATTTCCTCCTTAAGCTGAGAGTCATAATTACCCTAAGGGCTCAAAGCACTTTAGGAAGAGCTAAGCAAGTGCTAGGTATACCTTGTCAAAAGAACAATCAGCAGAATGGGACTATCTCTTTGCCCTGTGCTTGAAAGCACCTGGCACCTTGGAGCCTGCTCTACAAGATGGTTTAAAAGAATAATGTTAACATAAACAAGCATCTTCTTCTGTAACTGTGTCCTGTTTGCACTGCCCTCAGAGCCAATTAGTTCACTGTCAAGAAAAACAGCAGTCTGTTCATAGCAGTCTCCTTGTATGCCCTTGAATAAACTGTTTCTCACATACTGTCATATTATTCTCATTTCTGTACTAAAAAAGCAAATTAACTGCCCAACATCACTCACTGAAGCCACATTATAATTTAAATGCTGCTTTCAACAGAAAGCACTAAGTAAGACCATTTCATGGGAGGTGCATCCTGTAGAACATCACCATCACCAGTAGAAGAAGAAGCCCACAGTGAGTCTTTAGAGAAATGTTTGAACAATTTGCTTAAGACAAAAAGTGCAGTCATTAGGATTCCTGAATTTTGGTCAGATGAGGGTGCTGACAGCATTTGTTCTGTATCTGCACTGTTTCTAAACTGCCTCTGTAGGAATGAGACTCCAATGTTTACAAGTGGGAGCTACAGCAAAGGTTAGGAGACATGGAGCTTTCATCACCAGTTAAAGCCTTGCTAATGCTTTCTATAAAGTTATCAACCATATTCTTTACTGGTGGAAAGGCTGTAACATCTCAGGATGCAGAGTCTTAATCTTCTTGGGAGGTGGCACCCTCTCTGAAACCTGAAGCACATCCAGACACAGACAAATTCATCTTGAAATGCTGGGGGTTTAATATCCAAGGATTTTAAACTAAGACTAGTTAGCTTAGTTCTAGTTTACACTAAGCCCATTTCATACTCCTAAAATATTATACAGGACTGTTCAAGTGGGTATATTGTGAAGTGTCCAAGAGTGGCTTTACACCAACCCTTCCCTCAGCCATTAGTACAGGCTGTGGCAAATGGTACAGAATTGAACCATTCTGTTTACAACAAAGAATGATACCAAAAGGAGAGAATAATTTTAAAGGTAGCATGGAGCTGCTCTAACTCTCACCTAGGGCCAAAAGTGTTACAGTCCAGCTCCAGAAATATTATGCTGCTTGATTTTCTCTTTCACTCTCAACTACAGGTATAAATCAGAAGTCAGCTGCTGTGTAGCAATACATAAAGACAGGATTTATATTTAAAAGAGTAAATCTCTCAAAAAGGCAAACAAAAGTATAATAGGTATTTTTACACTCATAAAGGGCTTCTGTACCTCTATCTCCAGTTTCAAGTTGTGTGACACATCCTTCAATCTTATCAGACAAACCATTTTTTGTTTGCTTGTTTTTCTAGCTTTTTTAATATATGAAAGTGCTTTTTCATTTTCTTAGATTTAGAAAAACAACATATTTAAAAGGCATTCAGAGCTCACATTAACATCTAACCAGCAGCAAAAATTGTCATTTCTATTTTATCTTTCTTAGCTCCCTGATTGCAAAGTTCTACTAACTGAAAGACAGCACCAGTTCACAAAGATAATCAAGAAGAAAGGTCAGTGGTTTATGAAAGAAAGTTCTGGCCTTTCAGGGCACCACTGGGACTCGAGCTCAGTGCTTTTCTCAAGAATCAGAAGACAGAGATTCAGTGTCCCTCAACAGTATAATCCTTGCACCGCTCATAAAACCACAGAGATTTCCTGAGATATGAGGATGATCACTGAAACAACCACCCTCAAATCAGAATTCCTTACAAATACACAGCCACTATCAGAATAACATGACAATAAGCATTGCCAAAGTCTGTATTTTATTAAAACTTAGACCTGTTGCCAGAAAACCAAGCATCACTATCACTCTCACCCTTTGATGCAGAGAATCCTAAAAAATGTTTTAAATTACTGTAATTGTTTCCTCGAGCGCGATTCTGTATTTACACTGCAGCTCAAATTTCTTCTGCAATATTCTAAGTTGTGCTCCTTTAACAATGAGACCCACATACAAAAGTTTTTAGAAACATTCAGTGCAGGAAGTATTTGGGACATAACCATTATTAGCCTTGGACTGCAGCCTCCCATTCTTCCCCCCAGTCTGTATGAATCTGACAGAGAGGGCCCGACCTTGCATTCTACTTGTCCCTTCCATCTTCAAATTTTATTGATCTGTGGATTTCAACATTTCAAAGTAGAACCAGAAATATCTATGCACCAACATAAGAGAGGAGTTTTACTAGGTTATCAGCAGCTGATGCTTAACATCTCGCATACCCGTGCCTGCAGCACTGGCTGCCTCTGCTAGTAACAACTGATTAGGTAGCAGACATGGGTACTAATCCTCTTTCTGCTGATTTCCAGGAGAGAATTCCACAGTTTTAGGAAAAGCAAAATTGGGCTCTTTTAATAACAGTATTTAATTTGCAGCATTACCTGACCTTGCATTGCCTCTTCCTAGCTCCACAAAGCAGCACCCGGGAATGGCCTTGGTCACTTTCTATGCTTCTGTTCTCCCAAGAAATACAAAGTTACAAGAATGCCTGCCCAATCTGAGACCCTCAGGAGATGCAGGACAAGAACTGATGGATTATAATAAAGGAAAGCAAAAAAAAAGGCTTTTTGAGGCTGCCTTCCTCACTTCCTTGACAGTCTCAACATCCCTTGATGGATTATTTGTCAGGGTTCACCATTCGTGAATTTGTGAGTCATGTATCTAGCTTAAGCTGCAACATCATGGCAGCAATATGTGTATTTCAGTGTCTAATCAGAATGGTCTGGTTTGTACGCATTCCCTCTGAAAACTGCAGTGCAGCTTTTACTGCAGTTTTATTATCCACGATAACAGGAATCACTACTTGCAGTTCTCCAACTTTCTTATTTAAATAACAAGAACAGAATTGTCTTTACTCTTTGAAAGGGAAGAGAAAAATACTTCTAATCCACTGAAAACAAAGCAAACTGAGGTCATTTAGACTTCAGCTGCGTAATGTTAAGCCTGAAAGACCACCTTAATTTTTTTCAATGAAAATATTCCCTAAATCCTCTACTTCTGTATCCAGTTGTTCAAATCTCACTATAGCTCTTCAGACAATAACTGAAACTTTTTGTAATTTTTTTCTTACAATTTTTGTACTTGCTCTTTAGACTTCACAAATTTTAGTCAAAGAAAACTGAGAGCTACCTAAACACTAAGCATACAGTGGATGCCCTTTCAGTCTACCGAATTTCAGGAGACCTACTGTTTTCATCTAATGGATCAAGCACAGCCACACCACAAGTGATTTGGCATGACTCAATGTCCAGAGAAACTGTGGATCAGGACACCGAAAGGTTGAGGTCTGAACTGACAGTTGAAAGTCAAGAGCTTGGCTCTTAATGATGATCTTTATGGGTATATGGCAAGATTTCACCTGGTCTTCCCAAACTGTTCTTGTTTCACAGCATTGTGATAGACTTCATACTTCAAAACTATCAGTCAGCTACTTTATGCAAGCACATTTATATTCAAATACATTTTACATCATCCTATTTGTTGGTCATCTTCTGCAGTCAGGTAAGGATTTCATTTTTCTTTAGACTAAAAAATGGGATTACTTGAATATGCAAAGAGAAATCTGAGATGCACCATCATGATTCTTCTCCCCATCAATGAAATTAACGTATCTGATTTTTAAGCAGAATATATTTTTAATGTCCTATGACAGATACCAAATGCACAATTGAATACAATATAAAATAGATGTCAAATATGGTAAGGTATAATCAATTAATGAACTTTGTGTAAGTAGTTGGTGCCAGTATGATGAATACACAGTTTCCCTAAGGACCCAAGGGTGCCCATTTTCTGCTGTTCAGTGCCTGTATTTGCATGCCCCATTAGAGCTTACTGGAGACCAAAACACTGCAGCCCTCCTGTAAACATCAAACACTACGCTTAAAGAGTTAACCTGCCCTAATTCACCAGAGTTAGTGCAAAATGTGTGCATTTCATCATGCTCTGAAAAGCAAGTCATCTATATAAGTGCCTGTGTACTCATTTAGAGTGTGCTCTCAGTGTCCCAGGCACAGCAAATGACACTTTGACAGAACCTGAGAACCAAAATCAGCTGTGTGGTCTTCAAAAGCATTGTTGAGCCACCATCTAAATCTGAGCTCAAGCACTGCTTTTTCTGTGTGTCTTGCTATGATCTGACAGGGTCTGGCAGTCTCAAAGGACATCCAACATCTCCAGATATGACAAAGTTGGGGGAGTTACACAGTTCAGTAAAAAAAATTAGAAAGCTCTTTGGAAAGTTACTGAGTAATGCTGTAATCTCCAGTTTATGTGCTTCTCAAAGTATGAGCTTTAACAGGTTCTGGAGCAAGAGCTCAAACGCTTTACACACCTTTTCCATGTAAGATCCCCAACTCAAGACCACAAATCACATTCTCTTTCATTATCTTTTATCTGGGCTAAACTGTCCTGCATGATTACAGTCCAGAAGAGCTGGACTGTAAGCAATTTTTGGATGGGCAGCTCTACACAGGAGAATAGATATCTCCTATTGAGGTGCGTAACTCTCCCAATCCACTGTATATATCCTCAGTGTTATACAGAACAAGGTCTGAAATTGCACTTCCAAGCCACGCATGAATGTCAGATCTCTCAAGTGATTGCTTGTGCACCTATCCCAAGGTTGAACCCCCCCAGTTTTCAAACTCCAACCTGAAATTCCTTGTTGGGCACTCAAGGTCAAAACTATGGTTTGAACTTTTTTGTTCTACTATCTCTCATGAGGAATTAATACTCCTGTACTTTAAGGCAGGAGTCTCCATTTAATGCTTCTATGGCACCTGGATATCCTCAGCAGCAAGGCGATATGTAAGCATAAAGTATTATTATTTAATGAGTTGAGGGAAAGAATCTTGTTTCAGAAAATGGGAAAGTAATATGTGTGTAAAATATAATAACAGACACTTGAAACTATATTTGCAGGAGAATGGGAAAGGAAATTGTTACTTCAGGGCTTCTTTTCTGATCACTTAAAAAAAAATAATATAGCCTGATTAGAAAAGTACATCTTAGGCATCTATCACACTCAAAAGCTTCTATATAGTGAATCTTACCTAATGTTTCAACATACAACCCAGACTTCATTGTATGATTATGTTGCCACTTTGAATGAATACTTGCACTAATTGCACTAGTTGGCTATTATCAGATAATTATTTAAAAACTAATCTTCAGAAGTTTAAGGTAGGACAACACTAATTAAATTGTGCAGACATCCACAGTGAAATGTAAACCTCTGATACCTATAGCGTAATACCGTGGCTCCTTACTACCAGTTTTATATCCTGTTGGGGCTAAAATACTAGCTTTAATCTTCAACAATGAATTTAGCTTTGCTCCCAGCTTCACCATTCTTTTCATACAGTTTTGTTTCAAGTCTTGCCTTGTCTAAATACGCTGCAACTATACCATGCTTCCTTTTTTGCGCCTTAATGTTGCAATTTGAAAGGAAAACATAAGAATAATTACTGATATGATAAAATATAAACATACCATAGACAACTCTATGGACTTTTAATTAGGAAATGTAGGTCCACAAAATTTCCCTGTTCTCCTTTCA
This sequence comes from Psilopsiagon aurifrons, assembly GCA_025447955.1. Lineage (NCBI taxonomy): Eukaryota > Metazoa > Chordata > Aves > Psittaciformes > Psittacidae > Psilopsiagon > Psilopsiagon aurifrons. The sequence continues at coordinate 6,261 of JAOEHY010012478.1, forward strand.
ATGGGCTGTCACCCGCTGCACATCTTATTTTCGTTAATTTAGTATTTCGAACACCTTCTGTCAACTTTGTTTTCATATTTCACAAGCATAAACATAAAATTACAATACTGCTAAGTAACAGCTTGAAATGCAATCTTCTTATACAAATATGTATAACACAGCTTCTCTTTTTATTGATTGCTCTGTGCAAAAATAAGGCATAAATACTAGGGCAGTTTATTCGTTTTAATTTCTTTGCACTTAGACATGGCCTCAGTCTAAAGAAGGATCTAACCAGACTCTGACAGTTAAAGATTAACAGTCCTGCCATACCAATAGGCTTGACAAAGGAGCTTAACTTAATCCTTAAGGCAGTATGTCTTATGTGTATTACTGTATAGGAGCACAACTTTAATAAACACAGTGTAATGCAATTTTCAGTACTTTTAATGATGTAAAGTATGGGATATGAAACAGAAAAAAAAAAAAAATGACAGATCTATTTGTTTTCCAAAGGAAACAAAGAGAAACTAGAAAGCTTACTTTTTTTTCTTAAGATTACTTTTACTTTGAATTTCAAAGTCTCATGGCTGTGCACAGACTGCTACACTGAAAAGCAATTCCAATAAAAATAGACAAGCAGATGCAACCTCATCATCCACAATCAAGAGGCGATGGGACTACAATTGCAGCTAAACTGGCTTCCACAGTGCTCTGTTATAGCTAGTTTTACCTCTAATTCAGTCACAAGGTTTCCATACACTTCCTGTGAGCAATGCGTTCCATTTTAAGAAAGTCTTGAGAACTCACAAACTGATTGGTCCTCAGACTTAGCATGACGTGGGTGAAACCACCTCTTGCAATTTCAAGTAAAATTAATCTTATTTTTCTATTGGCTACAGACCATGAAAATTAAGCATCATACCCGAAAGTTCAAACGTTAGGACACTAATTGTCATGTTAAAATGATTTGGTTTTCTATAGTATGCACTACAAATAAGATATGTCATCTTCATAACACACTGAAAAATATCCCTAGGAAGTGGCATAATTATAAAAAATAATTTCTGAGAAACTTTAATAAAGCTGATGCATATTATCATCAATCATTTATTCTGTATGTGTCTGAGAGCACTGATAAAAGCATAATGGCTCTGATTTTAACATAAACTCTTAAGGTGCTCCAAAAGCAGCCATTTCACTGTATTCCATACCTATATGAAACCCAAAAGACAGGTTTTCAGGTCCTCTGAATTGTCTCAAATCTAGTTTTGTTCTGAAGATATAGGCTCTTACAGGTTACACATATACATATGTATAGGATATGTTGCTATTCCATCTTGACAGCAGTGACAGCTCTGACACAAAGACAGCACTTGCACCTTCTACTGAAGCCCAAGATGCTGCACATTCAGCATCTTTCATGAGAGCAGAAACATGATCCTTACAGGTGGGTAACAAGCTGAGCAAAGTTTCCGATCAGCACAGCTGGGAGTCAAAGAGGATTCTAAAGCTGCATTTCACCTTCCAGGCCAAAATGTCCACAAGCATAATTAAATATACCCTGAAAGCTGTTCTGAATTGCACAAATTGCTGCAGATCAAAAGGGATCACTGTGCTGGAGAAATCAGACACGTTAATACCAGAGATACCCTCCTGGCCCTGATATCCCTCCTTTACATCTACCAGCTGCACAAAGTACCTCATTTATGCCCCTAAACCATCAGGGATACACCAACACTACTCCTGAGAATGAACATTCAGCAGACCTATAACTAGGTTCACTGCTGCCCTGCACTGCTACTGAGACATAAAGCAGATACAGCAAAAGTGAAGAATTTAGCCCAAGTTTTGATTCTACTTGTAAAAAACCAGAGCTTTTGGCTATTCATAAAAATTAAAAGAAAAATCAAAATTAAATCTATGGTAATTACATGCAGAAAGAGTAACATTAAGGCTCAGCAGTCTTATGTTAGTGAAGCTATTACTAAATATCCTATCAGCAAAAATTCTTTGTTGACTGAAATTAAGATACAGTCCTCAACATTTCCAAAGAAATATGCAGCAAATATATATGGCAAGAATACCAAAAAACATAAATGAAAACACAAACATTACAAGTGAAATAACCAGTCCATAGAAATAGCCATGTTACGAGCAAAAACCCCCCTTAACTTCATGATTTTATAAAGGAATTAAAATCTTTTCTTTGATAAGTACATGCACAGTGAAAAGAGCTGATTTCATCATAAATGGTGACTTAGTCATCTAAGTAGCATGATTTAGTTAGTCATCTAAATCATGCTCTGTGAACTTAATTTAGGGTCTCATTTTAAACTCTGAAAGATGATCCACAACATCATCTATCATACAGGCTGCTCTACAAAAAGGAAATGCTGAAAAATAGTCTCTTTTTTTTAAGTGCACTAAACTGGTGAAAATCTAATGACCAAAATGTAAGTAACAAGAGTATTCTGAGGCAGGTAAGTAGAACTTCTGACTGAACACTGAGAAGTGTGCAATTCTACAATAAATCTGTAAGTTGTAGTTATATTTCTCAATTGTATTAGATGAGAAATTCTTGGTGGTGTGGCAAGGGATTGAAAACATTCCTCTGATGCAGGATTAGGAAACCATTCAGACATGGACTAGCAGGTTTTCACAGGGAGATGCAAGCAAATACTGACCATGTTCCATGCAACCAACCACAAGCAAACTCTGCCCGTGCACTGAGATAGCAGGATGCAGAGAAGCTCTATGGTGTAAGCTACATAACCACACCAAATACACTGCTGAGCTCAAGATAATAAACCCCGTCTCTCAGTCAAGCTTATTAGTTCTGGCTTAGTAACATGCTAACTGCAGCTACTCGGCTGCCAGAGCAGAGCCGGGGCATCTCCAACCAGCTCAAAGGGAGGGCAGAGCATGCTCTTGTCTGCTGGCAAAATCCCACACAGCCATATGCTTAGACATCATGTCAGCTGGCACTCAGCAAGAGGGGGAAACCCTCACTGAAGTGCTGGTTATTATGCATAGTCCCATTCATGTCCGAGGTAGTTTTCATGGCTAATGTGAGCAATATTATAACAAACTGTCTCAGCCTTTGTAAGGCTCATGAATCACTATTAAAAACAGGAAGAAATCCAGAGCAGCGTTACAAAGAGAATACGTAAGTAGATGAACAAATGGAAACAGCTGTGACTATGCCACAAGTTTTTAATTTTTAAAATGTATTTTGCAGAGTCATCAATAACATCAATAATAAGTATTCTATGGAATATGAGTGTTAAGGAAGAAATTATCTGAATAAGAAAGGGTGTGCTATGTTTTGTTTTCAAAAAAAGAAGAGCCCACCTACAATTATCTAGGCACAGGTAGATGACCTGAGGATGGACAGGCAGTAATAACTCCGCATCACTCTGCCAGCTGCAGTGAGACCGCTGGCTGTATGATGAGGTTTTTTGTTCCTATTTTAGAGTCAACTAATATGCCAAGATGTGTAAAACTAACCCTTTTACAGTAGCATTAAGAATAAAATAGACAGCAACAAAATTTAGGAGCACATGTGCCATTATTCTAACCTCCAGGGATGGAATTTAGCCAAGTGTCTGAGGGACTGACCCAAAGATGCCTAACTGAAAGCCAGGGAGGAGGCAGGGAAGGGACAGCACAGGTGGTACAACAGCACACACTCGCTGTGAGCCTCTGCGCTTTGCATAAGGACTGAGGATAAGGCTGGGAGAGCACTGCTTCCAGGCATTTGGCCAAAAGCTTTCTCATGAAGACTATGGACAAGTCTTGGAAACAGCAATGTTTTCTAAACATATCTTTGCTGTGGCCAAATGTTCAATCTCTGCAAATGCAAGGTGTATAAATTTTGGGTGGCTGAAGTTAAAGAACAGCTAGTATGTCAAATGCAATTTTCAGTCCCTGACTCTACACTTGAGAGTTGTTCAAAAATGTTTTAAGTATGTCTGTACCACTATTCCCTCAGCACCCCATGTAGCTTCAGCCTATCTTGCTCCTGAATGCCACAGAAAGCACAAAGCACAGCCAGCCAGCCCCTGAAGAAACTTACCTGAAAAGGTGTCCTGGGTTCAGCAGTAGCAGTCATTTTTCTCCTTCCTAGTAGCTGGTGCAGTGCTGTGTTTTTGACTTTCAACCTGGAAACACCGCTGATAACACTGATGTTTTCAGTTGCTGCTCAGTAATGTTTAGTCTGAACAAGGACTTTCTGAGCCTCATGCTCTGCCAGGGAGGAAGGGAAGCAGGGAGGAAGCAGAGACAGGACACCTGACCCAAACTGACCAAAGAGGCATTCCATATCACAGCATGTCATGCCCACTATAGAAACTGGTGGCAGTCACCCAGAAGGGCTAGATCACTGCTGGGTCGGGCTGGGTATCAGTCAGTGGGTGGTCAGCAGCTGCATTCTCTTCCCTTGTTATTTCCCTTATCGTTATTATTATTGGTGGTAGCAGCAGTGGTTTGTGTTATACCTTAGTTACTGGACTGTTCTTATCTCAACCTGTGGGAGTTACATTCTTTCGATTCTCCTCCCTATTCCTCTGGGAGTGGGGGGAGGAAGGGAGGGGGTGTGTGTGTGTGAGCTAAGGACATCATGGCATATTTATGGCTGGGCTTAAACCACAACAAAAGGTCAGGATTTACTTGCTCAGACACAATATGACTATTGCGCTCTTAATATTGTGCAACTCAAGCTAACAAGCCTGTCTTAAACTACACTATGTAGACTTACAGATCCAGCCTTCACTAGCTTTGGGATCTCTGTATCATACCTCATTGGCCCATAACCTTGGGCTACCCTCTTGTCAGTTGCCCTGATTACCTGTTCCTTGAGATGCTTATGTTTCATAGAAGTCACGAATTTCATTGAAACTGAATAAAAACGTCTACCCACACAGAACACAATGCAGGTGAGAAAGTTTAAAAGGAAATGGGCCTGAATGTAACCCACGCCATTATCTACAAAACTCAGCCTGGTTTCTCAAACTGGGAGAAAAGGTTTAAACCTCACGCAGGCAACCCAGTAAGTAGCATGCACTTGGTGATGAATGCAGTCTCCATAAGCCTATTTCTCAGCAAGCCATTTCTTAAGCAGAACAACAGTCCTTTAACCTTCCTGTGCACAAAGCTTGATACAGATATACATTTACACAAACTTGCACCATTGAATTTTTCTTTTCCTTAGAGATAACTCTAAGACTGATGCTCTGCTGAGTGTTATTACATTTACTTTTATGACCTGCTATAGCTGAGGGCAAGATACATTCTAATTTAATATTGTCCAACAGTATAAAATTTACGGAATATTTTGTTTCAGCAACATTAACATCATGCCAGTACCTGAGGATGCTAATAACATACTAAAATCAAAATATAACATTTACAAAACAAAACCACGTATTCCGAACATACTGACTGTTTACTGAGAAACATTCTCTTCTTTTTCAGGTTATTTCTTACTAAGTCATCCATTCTGTAATGGATTTTTTTCTACAGCTGCAACAAATTCTTAACAAGTTGTATTCAATGATGAAGTACATATTTATATATTCTTTTTCTATGTTACATACAACAGTCCAGATTATTAGATCTGAATGAAGAAAACCTGATCTGTGCAGCCTGTACCCCATATAAACTCATTACTGTTCCCTTTCATTGGACAATAAACATTCTGCAAGAGTTCACTGTCATTGTGAAAAAAATACTCTAGCATTTCAAAGAACCAAATATTATTCTGAAGTACTCTTACAAACTTGAGTTGCACAAGAAACTAGCATTCATTATAGCACTTAATATACACATTGTGCTTCTCTTTCACTGTATATCTCTCTGAATACATTCCAGGCACTAACAGTATTACCAGATGTGCCTAACCTCTGTTCACATGTGGTATATTCTTTATAGGAATGTGTACATGCTCCTTAGCACCTGTTGTGTGTTTCATGTAACACCATCAAGGAGCACCCCAGAGCTCTATTTCTCCATTTGTATCTTGCACTTCTGTTGCAAAAAGACTCTGAAGACAGAAGGTTTCAGCTTTGACCTGTCCCCTCACTTCCCATGTGACTCTTCACTGTATTTGGGAATTTTCAGAATGACAATGGAGAACAACTAATAGCAGTTTCTGAACTGGAAAATATTTGCTTTTCCAACTGACAGAAAAGTTCAGTAACTAAGCTGGTTTTAACCCTTTAAGCTTTAATTGTTAGAGCAAAAAACAGTGATGACTAATGGAGACTGCTAAGGGATGAGGTGAAACATCATAATGCTTCACCTCACCTTCAAAGTAGCTTTTGTGTTGTCACATCTGCTTATATAGGCACCAAATGACTGCTAATTTGATCATAACTACCCTAATTAGAACTTCAAGTAATACACCCAGTTCTTCCTATGAATGCCACCTCAGCATCAATTTAGTAGGCCGGGTCTACTGGGGGCTGGTGGAGCTGGTCTGACAAAGAAAGGGAAGGAGGAGGCTTGCCAGACTGGTCAAGGATGCTTCAAACTAGATGTGTTGGGGGAGGGGGGCATCATTCCATCCCAACACACCCAGTCACTTGGCAGCACTTCCAGTAAGCATTCGGAGCAGTGTAGAGGTATTTCATCTACTCCAGCCAATGAGCCGGCTTCAACTGGAGCTCGGCTCAGATGCCTCTATATAAATGCCCGTAGCATGGGGAACAAGCAAGAGGAAATAGAGATGTGTGCACACCTACGGGGGTACGATATCATCGGCATCACAGAAACATGGTGGGATGGCTCCTATGACTGGTGTGTTGGAATGGAAGGTTAACAGGCTCTTTAGGAAAGACAGGCCTGGTAGGCGAGGAGGGGGAGTTGCTATTTATGTTAGGGATAGACTGGAGAGTATGGAACTCTGTCTGGGGACAGATGAGCAGTCTATAGAGTCTTTGTGGGTCAGGGTTAAAGGGAGAACAGTGGTGGGAGACATTATTGTGGGGATCTGTTACAGACCGCCTGACCAA